>JAVTVY010047773.1:0-24767 GCA_036873755.1 Hanleya hanleyi | reverse complement strand
AGGAGAATGCCACTGGTGATGCGATCACGGAGAGCCCCCCTATACCCACAGCTCAGAAGAGCCTAGATATCCAGCCGGTCCCTAGCATCACTGTTTCCAGTCATACACCTGACAACAACGAACATTTTCTGGAAGATGCGGTGGATGTTTCCAGCGATCTCTTACCCGAAGATCATCCAGTGAATGAGATGTATCGACGCCATTGGTCCATGATCCGACACTGCTTCCACCGTCATCGCTCTATATTGGACTTGTACAATTTCCGGCTGACCGACCTCGCCCGTCTACGCAGCTACGTGGAAGCCATCTTCAATGACCAACCTACATCCTTCACATTAAATGTAGCATTTGGGTACATCTTATGCCATAAGATGACGAGTGAATTGTGCTATTTCTATTCCAGTGCCATCAACCCAGTGTACGACCATCCTTTCACAATCACCAATCGGGCGTCGCTAGAGACGATGCTGGCCCAACTGGACACTGTGAATCCCTTGGAATGGGCCTATGAACAGCGTCCCAACACCAAATGGATAGTGGAGAGGATCACCAATGTTACGTTCTTCGTGGTTAAACTGACCCACCACCCCCATCGGCTGAAAGTATTCACCCATGCACTGAAAGATACTCAGAATGCGCAAACAACTATCTGAGGATATGTTTCCTCAACGTATCCGGCCTGTCCGATGACGATTAGAACAAACGGTTCAGAGCGAACATGGCCGAAGATGGCACTTTCTGAAATGGAGACTTCTGATTGGACAAGAATACATCTAACGGACAGGAACGAATATGAAACATGCAAATGGTGGCCTCTGGTTGGATAAGAATCTTCTTGAATTGTAAATATACCCAACGCGGCTCCCCCAGCGTGGGTATGATGTAACATTGGGGAAAATAAACTATATGAAAAAAACTTCTTGTTGTTGTTGTTCTCATGTGTCATCCTTGTTGTTAAGCAAGGTTGTTGTTCTCTGTCCGGTCTATATCATGGTGTTATGTTAGAGTGTTAAGGTAACGACGGGCGTCGACTGGCGTCACTGCATTTCGAAGAATTAGTGACAATTCCATGGAATATCAGAGCTTCTGAGCTATTTCACCGGGCGTTGAAGCATTAAGAATGGCGTTGGTGGGCGTTGCTACAAGATGACACCTCACACGCCGCATTTGCACCGCGGATGGTCCATCTCTACATCAAGTAACATCCTTCACTGCTAAAAAATGCCCACTTTCGCTACTACTCGTACTGATGACGTCACCAATGACGTCACAGATGCTGTGGATATCCTTCAACTCGGAATGTACACCCCGAGAGCTACAACATGACACCTCTCAGGACGCATTCGGACCAAGGATGGTTCCTCTCTGCTCCGAATACCTTCCTTCACTGCCCCAAAATGTCCACTTTCGCTACTACTTCCTACTGATGACGTCAACAATGACGTCACAGATGCTTCGGACATGCCTCAACTCGGAATGTACACCTCGAGAGCTACAAAATGACACCTCACACGACGCATTCGGACTAAGGATAGTCCCTATCTACACCAAACTCACTCCCACGCACTCCACAAAATGTCCACTTTCGCTACTACTCGTACCGATGACGTCATCAATGACGTCACAGATGACGCGGACATCCCTCAAATCGGAATGAATACCCGGAGAGCAACAAAATGACACCTCACACGATGCATTCGGACCAAGGATAGTCCCTCTCTACCCCAACACCTTCATGTACTGCCCCAAAATGGCCACTTTACTTACTACAACCAACTGCGCATGCGCAGATTGACGCGACTTGCATTCAAAAACACGCCGTTCTGACTCTACCCCACACAAGCTTCACTTTGACACCCTCCACGACTCATTCGAACCAAGGATGGTGCCTCTCTACCCCAAACACACCGCTACATAGCACCCAAAATGTCCCCTTTCGCTACTACTCGTACTGATGACGTCACTGATGATGTCACAGATGACGCGGACATCCCTTAAATCGGAATGTACACCCCGAGAGCTACAAGATGACACCTTCCAGGACGCATTCGAACCGTGAATAGCCCATCTCGACCCCAAATACCTTCATGTACTGCCCAAAAATGGCCACTTTCGCTACTACTCGTACCGATGACGTCACCGATGACGTCACAGATGACGCGAACATCTCTTAAGTCGGAGTGTACACCCCGAGAAGTACAAGATGACACCCTTCAGGACGCATTCGAACCGTGATTAGCCCATCTCGACCCCAAATAACTTCCTTCGCTGCCCCAAAATGGCCACTTTACTTACTGCAACCAACTGCGCATGCGCAGATTAACGCGACATGCATTCAAAAACACACCATTCTGACTCTACCCCACACAAGCTTCACTTTGACACCTCACACGACCCATTCGAACCGTGATTAGCTCATCTCTAACCCAAACACACCCCTACATAGCACCCAAAATGCCTGTTTTCTATACTACGGCCAGACTGCGCATGCGCAGACTATTGAACACGGACGAACCATTAGTGTAGTCAAGTGCTCCTCCACGAGAGCTTCAAAATAAGACCTCACTCGACCCCATTGGACCATGAGTGGCCCACCTAGACTCCAACATGTCCACCCCGTATGGGCCTATACACCCATAGCCATGCAGTATAGGCCTATGGGCCTACCCAGGCCTCGGTGACTTTTTTCAAAAATTTCACCGATTCGCTCCGCAACACTTCCTATCGTGTTCTAAATGACGAGACGAGTAAAACGAGACCCCACAACCCTACCGCAAATGTATAGAACTACGTTTCCCAGGGGGATAAACATTGAACCTGTACCCCAGTATGGGACTATATGGGGCTCGGTGACTTTTTTCAAAAATTTCACCGATTCGCACGGGGACACTTCCTATCATGTTCTAAATGACGAGACGAGTAAAACGTGACCCCACAACCCTACCGCAAATGTATAGAAGTACGTTTCCCAGGGGGACAAACATTGATCCTATACCCCAGTATGGGACTATATGGGGTTCGGTGACTTTTTTCAAAAATTTCACCGATTCGCACGGGGACACTTCTTATCATGTTCTAAATGACGAGACGAGTAAAACGAGACCCCACAACCCTACCGCAAATGTATAGAAGTAGGTTTCCCAGGATGGTCCTATACCCCCATACCCCATATAGGCATTTTCCCGTAATTTAGGATAAAGTCCGTATTCCGTATTTTTTCAGGAAAATTTTTACATACACCCACCCTGGAACTAGGGGGAGATAACTCTATTGATAGACAAGACCCGTTAAGCCCGGCGACCTATATACCCCTCATACCCCATATAGGCATTTTCCCAGGTTTTTCGATAAAGTCCGTGTTCCGTATTTTTTTTTTCAGGAAAAATTTTACATGCACCCACCCAGCCATCAAATACCCCTTCACCTAGGCTTCACGTTGATACCTCACTCGACCCCATTCGACCATTACGGGCTCCCCTAGATGCCAAAACGTCTATTTGTATACCCCTTGGGCCACCGCGCATGCGCAGAATGCCGCTATTTCAACCCCACACCCAGTCCATTAGATGCCCCTTCATGAATGCTTCATTGATACCTCACTCGACCCCATCGGTCCACTAGGGGCTCCCCTAGCTCCAAAAAGGCTATTTTCATACCCTTCGGCCACCGCGCATGCGCAGAAGGCCGATATTTCAACCCCACACCCAGTCCATTAGATGCCCCTTCATGAATGCTTCACTTTGATACCTCACTCGACCCCATCGGTCCACTAGGGGCTCCCCTAGCTCCAAAAAGGCTATTTTCATACCCTTCGGCCACCGCGCATGCGCAGAAGGCCGATATGTCAACCCCACACCCAGTCCATTAGATGCCCTTCATGAATGCTTCACTTTGATACCTCACTCGACCCCATCGGTCCACTAGGGGCTCCCCTAGCTTCAAAAGGCTATTTTCATACCCTTCGGCCACCGCGCATGCGCAGAAGGCCGATATGTCAACCCCACACCCAGTCCATTAGATGCCCCTTCATGAATGCTTCACATTGATACCTCACTCGACCCCATCGGTCCACTAGGGGCTCCCCTAGCTCCAAAAAGGCTATTTTCATACCCTTCGGCCACCGCGCATGCGCAGAAGGCCGATATGTCAACCCCACACCCAGTCCATTAGATGCCCCTTCATGAATGCTTCACTTTGATACCTCACTCGACCCCATCGGTCCACTAGGGGCTCCCCTAGCTCCAAAAAGGCTATTTTCATACCCTTCGGCCGCCGCGCATGCGCAGAAGGCCGATATGTCAACCCCACACCCAGCCCATTAGATGCCCCTTCACCTAAGCTTCACTTTGATACCTCACTCGACCCCATCGGTCCACTAGCGGTCCCTACAGATTGCCGAACACTTCCACGAAAACCCACGGTTTTGGGACTACTTTCGGTCCGCGGAGGCAGACCGCATCACCGCCAGACCGCATCACCGCGGAGAAATACATGCCCCCAAGGTCACGCCTCATTCACCCCAACCGGAAGTGACGTCATACCTGCGCACAACACTCCTGCGCACACCGCCACAATACCGCCACATTTTTTTTTCTGCGCATGCGCAGTGAGGCGCTAAGTACTCCATTTACTCTTTATATACTACTGATATAGTAGGGGAGGGGACTGTGATCGGTGTATGTTGCTAATTTATAAATATAACGTATTGTTCATATCCACTGGCATTGTGACGTATGAAAAGGTGGGAAATAATTTCATTCCTTGAAAAGATAATATTTTTTTTTAGCAGCAACATTGACCAATACACTCACTGTACTGCTGATCAAGTCCCTGCGTTTGGCGCATACGCAAGTCATAATACAGCCCAATGGGCTAGTGTCAGTGTCTAAGTGCATAAACTTGTTTGAGTGCTGAAACATGAAAGTATACTCTCCATTTCTCTGATTTTAAGTAGTTTTGGTTTAGACTTTAGCCGACATTAAAATTGGGTTGTCAGTATTCGGGCGCCTGAGTTTGGGCGGTATCAAAACCCGTCTGGATTACTCCTTAGAACCGTGACCTATAAACCCCGAAATTGGCAAAAACATGTCCTAATGCCTTCTAAGACATACTTCGTAGGTCCTGTGACATTAGTCACACTGCCATGTTTCATCACGCTTTCGATTCACGTCACACAAAAGCGATTGAACGCTGGTCATATCGGACCTCCATATATATAATAAATAACCTTGAATTGTCAGATTGGTTTACTTACCGGGCGATTTTTATCTGGTTGAACTTTGTATTTTACAATCCACGATGGTCGACCCGTAAGGTCTACTATTGAAAACAGGCCTGAGAATGTCCAAAAGGCTGCATTGAAAATGAATATTGTACCTGTCAAAGACAATAGTAGACACTGCAAGGGAGAGTTGCATGTATACATGTATGTATGTGGTAACGTTGTTTGAGAGTAGTAGGCCCCTACACATCTTCATATTTTATCAAGCTAATTTCCACGTTCCCACTTCGAAGTGGGAACGTAGAAATTGGTTTGATAAAATAAAGATGGCTAGTACCACAGGCCCACAAAACAAGGGTTTTGGGGTGTGTGGGCGATGGTATTAGGGTGAAGTGTCGAAATATGGGGTCTCTATATATAACCCCATGCTTTATATAGAGCATGGGGTTATATATAGAGACCCCATATTCGATACTTCACCCTAATACCACCGCCCACACACCCCAAAACTCTTGTTTTGCTGGCCTGTGCTAGTACACAGTTGTTGTTTAATTTCAAGATATTCAAAATTTCTGGAAGTGATATTTATTTTACAAACACAACAGCATCCTGAGATTAGGTCTTCATGTTGTATACCACCAACGATGTTAGACTATTGAATAAGGCAATCAAAATGATAAGAATATCTGTTTCTTTTTCTTGGAATTCCTGTCAATGGTGTACTCAAATTGGTGCTTCTAATAAGCGAGCGCTCGGAAGATAATCGGCTGAGCAGAATTGTTTTTGTTCATCCTAATCTTAAGAAAGCTACGGAAAGGAACGACTCGCCTCAACGTCTTGCCTTGACGGCTCGATTCGCGAAATCGTTTCGTTTCGCAAATTACAACTTCTCGATTCGTTTCGCAGATTACAACTTTTCGTTTCGTTTCGCCCGTTTCGTTTCGCGGAATACAGTAAGTCTTGCTGGACTAGATCAAAATATTTTTCCGTAGCCGCTGAATATTGCAAGTTAATATCATAGGATTGTGGCGAATTCTACATGGTGACCAAAAGAATTAAGAATTAATTTTTTTTTATCATTTTAGCCCATTTCATGCATTTCCATGGAATTAAATTATTTTATTTCATGAAGAAAAAATGTTATAACTAGCTCCATAATCGGAAAATACAAAAGCCTTCTAGCGGAGTGAAGCGCTGATCATCAGTGAAACTTGATAGTTTATAGTGACGAAAACGAAAGCTTACGAAGAAACTTACCTAATGAGAACAATAGGCCTTCCTTGTCTCCGAACATCAAACAGATCTCTTTCCACGATGTGCTAGTCATATCCACCTCGTTCGGCAATAAATATTAAATCTGAAGTGAAGTTCCTAAGGCAGGCGATCCCTAGCTTGTATTAATATTGGAAAATATTTGTGTTTAAGACGTAATTATCAATTTACAAAATCAATTATCAACATCAAATGAGTTCAAAGGGCACATATTGTCTGGCCTATATCATTGAGTCTGTAGGTTTCCCCTGTATTGGCAGATAGCACAAGCGGACAGGAGAAAGCATATTATGACCCATTATTTATGAGGAATGTAGCCCGACCCAATCGCGACTATGGAACGACATAACTCTCATGTTGTGATTAGGGGTGTATATGTATGTAGCATTCATAAAACCCAGGAAATAATTAATGGGCAAGTCTATAACACTTGTGACAATAATATCGAGCTAACTGTGCATTTATTACAAGTTTTAGCACGGTTATGTGAACTCAACACGCGTCAAGTGCAGGTGTTCATTGGGAGACGTCTGCTTTCATACAAGTAACTATCGAATAAAACAAACAAATAAATTACAAGATGAAATTTCTTTCTCAAGATTAACTGTTGTTTCACTCATGAAATTGATTAACAAAGCGACACAAAATAGACATATATCCACGTAATTTCCACACAGCTGACGCAGCTGACAGTATCACTCCCCATCTGATAGACCACAAACTCGTCCACTGATATTGGCACGATGCCAACCGAGATGGGAGCATCAGTGAACGAGTTTTTTCAAGAAAGGGGAGAAAGGTTGTCAAAGTTTAAAATATGTTTTCAACCTTTCATTATTATCTTTGTTGATAATCAATTTGGGTAGTGCAATAGAATAGAAATAATGTTTTCATGGGCATGCTCAATCACAATCAAGTATACAGCCGCCATGTTTGATCACGTGACTATAAATTTGTAGATATTCGCATACCAGGTTTGATCACATGACATTTTGTAAAGAATCGTCAGTATATATTTGATCAAGTAATATTCAAGGCTAAGGAGAGAAGGAATTACCATTACATGCCAGACCAATCGCCATACCAGTGCGGTTGTATGCTGTATAACCATGTATCTATATATGAACGTTGTTGTACATGTATATATGAATGCGAATAGGGGAAGCTAACTCAACTTTAATTTTGGAAATTACAACGCGTTGTAAAATACGATTTGATATATGAGAGACATCTCGCAATATTCATCTGATTAGCCCGACCGTCTTTATTGTTGTCCGTTTTGAACTCGGTGAATGGATCAATATTTTAGACTAGATAATAGTCATGTTTTCCATTAACATTTAGTATATACTAGTTTTGAATGAATACATGTAGACAGATGCATGTAGGTCCACTTGCACGTTGAACACCTATATAAAAGGGGGCGTGTATAGACTTATATGATATACATGTATTTAGTTCGAGTATTCGACGAACTGTGCAGACATGTGGTCTGTTGACAATCTAAGTAAACTCAATATAATATCACAGAATATTCCCCTGATTTACCATCTTGGTTTACTCAGGGACAGTACAATGCATTGTATGGTCTCTGGTTTACCCGGATTGGACTCTGTAGAATATATCAAACATCCAATATCTGATCATGTCAAGCTTTTCCTAACCAACAAACTGGTGCCATTTGTACTGCGTAGATTAGAGATGGTATCTGTTGTCACTAATGTATTTTGGATCTGACTGTGGAGATAAGGAATAAAAGTACTATAGTCTGTCTGTGTAAATTGGTCTTCTACTTTGGAGCTTGTCAAAAATCAATAGTTACCCATGCATAAATTGTCTTTTTTTAAGCGTGTATACAAGCTGAACTCTACAAAATGACTACCATTACTCCGTGATATTGATAATATATCGTGCTTGAAATAACTTCAAATAAGTAGTTCTCGCCATATAAAAGTCCAGTACTGTTGTTTTACTTATCGGGGTATTTGCGTACATTTCGCCATCCATAATATGGCTTGCCAATCGTGTGTCTCCATTATCGCGGAGCGATATCCGGTACTTTACCGGATTCTGTTCGGCCTTCATCTGGCGGAGAACAGACTCGAGTAATCTGATAAATTACAGGTTTTCATACCACTTCGGAAACAGATATTGTCTGGGCTTACAGAATATATGGGTATGAATAACTTTCGTATCATCCAAGAGGTGTGGTAGATTTGTAAGTTTGAACAAGTAGGACATCACATGACTCGAAAATGGCGGGTTACGTTGGGGTTACGTCGGTAGACTTTAGCTGATTGGCTGACGAAGTCACGTGGTATTAATTTCTGGAAATTCCCTCTTGCAGTTGCCGAAAGTAGGCTGAAAATGGATACACATGATCCCAGGGTCAGTCTTACCGCGTATAGATGATCCAGATGGTAACAGGTTGGTACCGGGGCTCAATCACATGTCATAATAGATTCGTGTTTACTAGCACGAAGGTCAATAATTCCGTGTTCGGTCCAAGATGTGTGTGCGGTTTGTCATCCGACAATTTCACTGAGCATGGGATCATTTGCGTACACTTCGCCATCCATAAGATGGCTTGCGAATCGTGTGTCTCCATTATCGCGGAGCGATATCCGGTGTTTTACCGGATTCTGTTCGGCCTTCATCCGGCGGAGAACAGACTCGAAAACCCTGATAAATTACAGGTTTTCATACATACCCCGGAAACAGATATTGCCTGGGCTTACAAAATATACAGGTATGAATAACTTTCGTACCATCCAAGAGGTGTGGTAGATCTGTAATTTTGAACAAGTAGATCATCACATGACTCGAAAATGGCGGGTTACGTTGGGGTTACGTCGGTAGACTTTAGCTGATTGGCTGACGAAGTCACGTGGGTATTGATTTCTGGAAATTCCCTCTAGCAGTTGCCGAAAGTAGTCTGAAATGGATACACACGATCCCAGGGTCAGTCTTACCGCGTATAGATGACCGAGATGGTTACAGGTTGAGCATGGGATATGAGTGACACAAACAGGGACCGCCTGTTATTACATTAAAAGGCATCAACAACCTTTGTCAACTCGAACATGAATACGTAATTGAGCCCCGATACACGCAACAACTATACTGGAGTTTCATATGGAGAGAATTGTAAAGTTATTTCAAGCGTGATATATTATCATTAACATGAAGTAATGTAGTCAATTTGTAGAGTTCAGTTTGTTATACACTCTGCGAAAAAGTTAAATTTATGCAAGGCTAACTATTGATTTTTGACAAACTCCAAACTAGACGACTAATTAAATGGACAGACTACAGAAACTAATTGGAAGCGATGTCTTTATTAGTAATTTGGTGCATGATACATAAAACAGTGAGCGGCCTAATTAAATATGCACAAATCCACGTGAAGATAAGTGATTTTCAACGAATCCTGATTGATTATAAGAGGCGGAAAACCAACCCTATTTATAAGGAACAAGAAGTATCTTCAAAAATGATGGACGACGGAGTTTAAATGGGGATTGTATATATTCTTATTCTGCTAAATAAGTATTCTTTTAAGTATTTAATTGCGCAAGAATATTAAGGCAGAACAGATTTTGCAGCTGTAACTATTTTTTTCTATTTACCACCAGGTGTTGTTTCTTCTTCAACGGGCAAGGAACTGTCAGTGTCAGCGTGTGCGATCAAAACCCTAACCATAACCAGTATATGCAATCTAATGATAGTGTAATCTAAGGGATATACTAGTGCTTAACACCACAGAGAAATAACGTAAACTCAAGATATGGTATAATTCAAGTTTTACTGACCATTTCAACACAATATAACAACTTTCTCATACATTCGTTCCTATTAAATCTTCTTCATTCATAAATTTTTACGAATGTTAATACATCTGACAAAATGAATGTAGATGTGATTATGTAGATGTGGATATGTATATGTGGACAGATAATGGATGTCGATATGTAGAGGTGGATGTGTAGATATGTAGATGTGGATGTGTAGATATGTAGATGTCATTACGTAGACGTGGTTTCCTAGATATGGATATCTAGATGTGGATGTCTAGAAGTAGATGTTTATACTTTATATTTTCATATCGAATATTCTTATTTACATCATTCTCAAAACAAAATAACATTCACATTTTCAAATCATCACTGTCGGATACTTAATTGGGTATATGTTACTTAAAAACGCTTTCACCCACAAATTTTCTCCTCCTATCTCCGAACAAGTCTTTCTTTTTTCCCTTCTTTTTTTGGGGGAAATCAAATGATCATACAAATTCACAGTTGTAAAGATTAAAATATGTAATATTTACTAGGCTGATAAGGACTGTTCGACTGTTTAAGATCTAGGATTTGCGGAATTAGTTTTGGTACAGGATTACATAATAAACTGACTGGTTCCAGGGATGAATCATCTGACATAATGGGAGACAATCCTGTTCGGAGGTTGGGCCGAAGCAAGGGGCTAAACCGCATTTCAAAATCGAATTCCGTGACATCAGCACTCAACAGCTCCCCATCCACCAGTAGAACGTCCACAAGCAGAACATCCATCACCAGGACGGTTTGAGGCTATACAAAAATGCAGATTCCAATGGCCATATCGGGTACGGATTACGGACCTCTATTTGTAACGTCCACAGACTTTAATAGAAATCGAACCACGATTATCATATCTGAATCTAGGACAAAAGCCGAGGTGGACAAAAGCCCAAGGGACAAAAGCGCCGTGTACAAAAGCCACAGAGGCAAAAGCCCTAGCGAACAAAAGCCCCATATCAATTAATTAAAACCCAATAAATCGAATAGCCCTATCGGGCTATTGTACCATAAATACCGCGCTATTTTAGACGGGCACTACAAGAAAATTTAGATACATGTAACATTATTTATCCAAATAGACCCGACGCGCTATTCGACCCTTAGGGTAGCCACTGCCTCTTATTTTTATTGTTTATCAAGTATCAGAATGAGAAAAAAACGAAGTGGTTATTACTCAGTAACAAAAAAAAAACAAAAACAAAAAAACGAAAAAAACAAAACAAAAACGGTTGAATAGAACGATCTGGGTTATTCGTAGAACTGACCTAATCAAACGATTATGACATTTTTAAGAAAGACAATTATGGCAATACTCTAATAATATGGGGAGGACGGCCACAGGTAAAAAGCTTTTTTGATGGCTCCAACAATATGGAATAACATATTTGTTTCCGAACCTAATGTCGTTCAGAGCTCATTTGGCTCAAAAAGATATCAACATCACACTTCTCTTCTAGTTAAATGACTGTATATTATTAATACTCATCACTGAGCCTCAGCGGACAAAAGCCCTAAGTTCCAATATAGATTTTTAACCACTCTTGTTTGAAATGTACCGTTTAAAATGCTTCATGTAAAATTGCTTACAAGTTTCATGTACCGTTACTTAGAAGTGGCAATGTGTGAATAAATGATTTTAATAGTTGGTTATATTCTCTGTTGAGTTCAATGTTGGGATAGCCTGAATTGTCCAAATAGGAAATACACAAGATATGAACAGAACAATTCTCTTCTAGTTAAATGATTGTTTGTTTATATTATACAATTATGTGATTCCAATGAGGTGAATACGATGTACTTTTTCATTAGATAGATATCTCCCCATCACGCATGTTGGAACGGGACGTCAGCCGCACAACGGGTGTTCGAAATGACGTCATTCGCACGACCGGCTTCGGCAGTGACGTCAACAAAAGTTATATTCACCGGTCGGTGAATATAACATTCTGGCAGGTGAATATAGCTTTTTGTGAGATATCACATGACCACCGATGGACCAATCACACGGGATATTCGCCACCAGTCATATAATAATATACAATTATTGCATGTTATAGAGTGGGACATCACGATTTGTGAGCTCGAGACAAGTGATGTACAACGAGCGCGCAGCGAACAAATCCCTGCTGGCTTCACCCACATCCCGTCTTCATACACAAGAAGGATTTCGATTAACACTTCGAATTATCCTTGGTATCCGCTTCCATATCAGGACCTTGACAATACCGGAACTAATAGTTTTATTATATTTGACACTTTTTCTTCATTTTTGAATTGACAACTTAGAAAATGTATTTGCTGGTGAGTATAGCATTTTCTGTATTCACATTACCCGGTATCGGGTATTATAGGATAACGTCAAAGTTTATTTTTCTCCTCTGTTTCTTCACCAATGCATTGTTTCGAAATTTCTATATTCAAATTTAATTTCTTTCTCTCCAAACGCTGGACTAGGTGATAAATATTTTTGTAAAACATTCTCCAGGAGCACTGTCACATGTTGATCTGATCAATCATATTGTACAGCATCTACCAGGAGAACGGTCATATTTCCGTCCTTTCAATCATATTGTAGAACATTCCCCAGAACAACTGTCAAGGGTCCATCTTATCACTCATATTGTACAGCATCCACCAGGAAAATGGTCATATATCTCCTATTCTATAACACTTGTGTCGTTAACATCAAGCTAACCGTGCAATTATTTCACGCTTTAGCACGGTTATGTTAAATCACCACCTGTCAATTGCATGTGTTCATTGGGACATTCCATTTCACAAGTCGGGTGAGGAAAGGGACGTCTGCTTTCATACAAGTAACAATCGGATAAAACAAATAAATAAATTACAAAATGAAATTTCTTTCTCAAGTTTAAATGTTGTTTACATCGTGAAATTTATTACCAAAGCGACACAAATAGGCATATATTCACGTAATTTCCACACAGCTGAGAGTATCACTCCTCATTTGAGAGATCACATAAACTCGTCCACCGAAACTGGCACGATGTCAACCGATACAGGAGCATCAGTGGGCCATTTTTTTCAAGAAAGGGGGAAAAGGTTGTCAAAGTTTAAAATATGTTTTCAGCCTTTCATTATAATCTTTCTTGATAATCAATTTGGGTGGTGCAATAGAATAGAAACAATGTTTTCATATTCGTGCTCAATGGTTATTTTACGCACTGTTAGTGTGAGAAAGTTTATATTTTAGGGCAAGGGCGAAGCTCCATCAGCAGAACGGCCATATGTCCCTGGGTTATTCTGTTCTATCAGTTATATTAGACAACATCCACCTGGAGAACGGCCATATGTCCCTGTCTTATTCTGTTCTGTCTGTTATATCAGACAACATTCACCAGGAGAACTGTCGTATGCCCCTGTCTTATTCTGTTCGGTCAGTTATATCAGACAACATCCACCAGCAGAACGGTCATAGGTCCCTGTCTCATTCTGTTTTATCAGTTGTATTAGAAAACAGCCATCAGGACAACGGTCACATGTCCTTGTCTAATTCTGTTCGAACAGTTATAACAGACAACATCCACCAGGAGAACGGTCAAATGTCCCAGTCTTATTTTGTTCTATCAGTTATGTTAGACATCATCCACCATCAGAATGGCCAGGTGGCCCTGTCTTATTCTGTTCTGTCAGTTACATCAGATAACATCCACTAGGAGAAAGGTAATATATTCCCTCCTCGCAGTCATATTATACGTCGTCCACCATCAAAACTGAAAAAAAGTTTGTCTTTTGTCAGGCAACATCCACCAGGAGAACGGTCATTTATCTCGATCGTATTCTGTTCGATCAGTTATAACAGACAACCTCGACCAGCAGAACGGTCATTTATCTCGGTTTTATTCTGTTCTGTCAGTTATGTCTGACATCATCCACCATGCAGCATTACAGTCATATGCCCCTGTCTTATTCTGTTCTGTCAGTTATAACAGACAATCCACCAGTAGAACGGCCATATGTCCCTGACTTATTCTGTTTGGTCAGTTATAACAGACAACATTCACCAGCAGAACAGTTCCCTCCTCGCAGTCATATTATACATCGTCCTCCATCAAAACCGAAAAAAAGTTTCTGTCTTTTATCAGGCAACATCCACCAGGAGAACGGTCATTTATCTCGGTCTTATTCTGTTCAATCAGTTATAACAGACAACATCCACCAGGAGAACGGTCATATGTCCATGTCTTATTCTGTTTTGTCAATTATGTTAGACAACATCCACGAACAGAAGTCAAATTTCTCTGTCTTTTTAGTTTCTATCAGGCAACACGCACCAGTAGAAGGGTCACTTATTCGTGTATATCAGGCATCTACCAGCAGAACGCTCATATCTTGTTCAGTTATATCAGGCTACGTCCACCGGGACAACGGCAACATTCTATATTTTATCATTTATATCAGACAACATCAACCAGGAGAACGGTCATTTATCTCGGTCTTATTCTGTTCTGTCAGTTATATCGGACATCATCCACCATCAAAACTGAAAAGTTTCTGTCTTTTATCAGGCAACATCCACCAGGAGAACGGTCATATCACTGTTGACATATGTTGATTCCTCTTAACTGATGATCCCCAGGTCATTATCCAATAGTATACAATGATAGATGGATGATTTATATTCAATGTAGGCATATAAATAAGTTTGAACTACATGTAGATACATCAAAACAGCTGCTTTAAAATATGTTGAATTGAATAAACCATGTGTAATGCGGCGAACTGCAGGTGAATGATATATCACAACAAGCCATTTAGTTAATAATGATAGATGGAGGATTTATGTCCAAAATGGGCTTACCATATTACCAACAGAACAAGCATGCACATATAATAAAAGTAGATGCATCAAAACCACTGGTTATTTCACTGCAGTAAAGAAGAACAGCATGTTGGGATGACTATTTCACGCTGCTTATTTCCTCTGGGATTTGCCATCTCCAGAAAAATCAATGTGTTAAATAACAGCAGATAATGAATGTGTAAAGATATTAGTATCAATTATAATCAAATTATAATGATTATGGAATCATCTTGAAACCAGGCTAGTATAGGCGTACATGTATATGATAATTACTGCTGATAAAGTGACAAGAGAATGTGAATACACAAATGCCAGGACTGAAAGTATGCTACAAGTATTTCTATGGTTTGATTCACAGGTTAGCCTGTACATGTACCTGCCATCATCTTCACAAGGCTGTCAGCAAAATTTAAAATCTATGTTCAGCTAATACACACAATGTCAATGCAACTAAGATCACAGAACACTTTTATACAATTTAATTATACATATCATCTGACTGTGAAATATCATGTTTGTACATGTTTAAATCACCAAGGAAATAAATTACAGCTTCAGCCATCTCCTGCGACCTGGAATACTCCACTATACAACTTCTCTCTGTTCAAATCGGTCAATTTTCATTTTGGGAATAACGTTCCCTTTCAAGTTGCCAAAATCGTGCCCTTAGGGTAAAAGGTAACACCACCAAAACTTTCTCAGCTCTGTGTCTACAAGATAACTGTATCCGAATTTCGTGACAATCAAAAAAGCCATTGGAAAAATATCCCGTCATGCAAAAAGGTTTATATTGTTAATGATTACATCACCATCTAGTGATAAAATGAAAACATACAAACATAACCAGGCAAATACCCCTGACCTAGGCAGATAGCAAACAAAGTTTGACAGAAAAATCCCTAATGGTTTAAGAGATATAGACATTTCAAACAACGATGGCGGTGCTGACAAATATTTCGAATTCAGCAGCCATTGGATCGCAAAAGAAAATAAAATACAGCTCCAGCCATATCATACTTATGTTCAGCAACCTGGAATACACTAATATTCAACTTGACTCTATTCAAAACGGTCAATTTTCATTTTTTTGAAAAACGTCACCTTTTGAGTTATCAAAATCGTGCCCTTAGGTCATTCTAACATCACCAAAATCTTTTCAGCTCTGTGTCTGTCGTACAAGATTGCTATACCCAAATTTCACGAAAATCAAAAAAGCCATTGGAAAAAAGAATCGTGTGAGAAAGGTTAATAATGTTCATAACTACAGCGTCATCTAGTTATCAAATAAAAACGGGAAAACACAACAAGAAAAATTCCCCCGACCTAGCTAGATAGCAAACAAAATTTATAAAAAAATCTTCAACGGTTTCAGAGATATGGACGTTTGAAATGGCGGCGGCGGCGGCGGCGGCGGCGGCGGCGGAGTAGTTTCTCGGTAATACATAAGAGCATCCACTTTGTGGAAATGCTCTTATGAAGTATAGAAATATAAAAGGCTACAGCACAAAAAATAAAAAAATAAAATCGTGAAAAATGTGCCAGTGTACCCCAATATCCCCTAACATAAACCAGTTACTGGGAATATGCTTTACGTGTCATCTCCTCTTTCCTGAGTAAGAGTAAAAGGTGTACAGATATACCTCTCCATGTTAACGTTTTTCTATTAAAGAATATTTTGAAATTCAAGCTATAAACTGTACTAAGAATTTCTTTTTGAGGTTTCCGCACACACACAATCACTTCTCGTACGGTTAATCAAAATCTTCGTCAAAATCTGTGAGATTTGTAAACTTCAATATCGTTTATGTTTGACGAAAATAAAATTTGTTTGCGGACGTTTCTATATAATTTAGGTACAGTTGTTGCTCAGTTAGTCGCCTTGGAGTTTCATGTTCCGAAAAATCCGTAGTGACAAGTTATTCCGTCGAAATGTCTCTTTTTAAATTTAACGAAATTCGGAAAATTTTAATTTTGAAATTAACTTTTATGAATTTGGCGAATCATTCCATATAATGGTTCATTTGATGGTCTGGATAACTGGAATATTAACTTCTGACGTTTTAATGCTTTTTGGGGGAAAATTAATTTCTTCAAACTGGTGAATGAAAATATGACTTTTAAAAGCCACAGGGGTGAATTCATGCGTGATAACATGTCTGAATACATACGTGTACTGTGGACGTATATTCTATGAAGATATAGATTATTTCACCGGCTGGCTACGGTAGATGTAGGCGGGTGATGACTAGCCTTAAACATGAAAACAGGCCTATATCCCTACTAATTCACTAACGAATTGATACCTATGATGCATGTAAAATGATGTAGTATTTTTGCATACATCTAATGGTGACCCTGTTTTTATTGTACCGTAAAAATCATACGGTATCTGGTTTCGTTCACTGAACGTTTAAGCACAATAGCACTGTTAGAAATGACCGTGAGTGATGCCAGATTTAACCAGGTAGCTGATTTACCTAACTAAAGCCGTTTGTTGTGCACGCTTGGACTAAATAGGCAACGGCGCGGGGGAAAGAAAATAGAAAGACGGCGTTGAAGATACATTGGTTGCATTTTCCGGTTCCATACATAGTGCTATATTTTTAAGATCCCAAACGAGAGAGTTATAGCCCTTGCTGTATTTGGCTGTTTGGTTGACCTACATTTACATGTCGAAAATTCGGCTCAAATGGGCATTTTAAAGCAAATACAGACATTTTCACTGTTGAAATATTTATTTAATATCTAATCCTGACGATTTGATGTTGAAATACAAACGAAAAAACGGCATATAACATCAAACGGCGAAACCGTCCTGGTGATGGATGTGTCCTGCTGGTGGACGTTCTACTGGTGGATGGGGAGCTGTTGAGTGCTGATGGAAGTATACGCATAAAATGGATTGTCTCCCTTTGCCCATTCATGTACCTGTATAGACAAGCTGGTTAGTGCGAATTAAATTATAACACGCTAATCAGCTGACGTGAAATTCAGTTATCCAGCTCTGAATATTGATTAAACAAAGATAGAACATAACCTAGCGAACACTGATACCGATACTTGTTATCCAGTTATGTGTATCTTAAAACGAGTAAAAGTGTTAACTTCAATAGGTCTCCTAAATTCCATCTTCACAAATCCAGGTAAATACTAAATCCTTGGAAAGGGTTTACCTGGACATTTTTGGTTATTCGAATGAGTTCTTGAGTGATTGCCTCTATTATATAATCTCGTACATTTCATCCACCGCGGTTGTTTTGAATTGGTATGTCGGTATCCCAAACTTGCGATTTATGCTTTGACTCTCGATGTCGATTTCAGTCTGACAACAAGGTAGTTTGGCCAGCGACGAAATTCACAGCGGATTGGTGTAATGAAATTCACATCTCAAACTTCGCAGCGGATTGGTGTAATGAGCTTGCTCAGCGCGTTTGCTGATTGGTTCGATTCAGAGAAAACCTCTTGAGCTATTTATATCCAGAACTGCTATGGATAACTAACCAAGCCGGGATCGATCGATACACTGGCTCGCGAGGATGCCTTTTTTCGTGAATCTCCAAATGCCTATGCTTGCTAATTTTGAGTGCGTTTATTTTATCTCACATAAATTGTATAAATACATTTGATCAAACCCTGTTTGGGAAACTTTTGTGGGCAACTTACACAAAAGATACCGCTACCAGTATCGCATAATAAAACATTAATAAAAATAACGTCAGAATGTTGATTCCGGCAATATTTACCCTGTACATTTTTTAGTTGACCGGTGTGTGGAATAACACAATATTCGAGTGTGTGAGAGGGAAGGGATGGGGTGCGGGGGTGGAGGAGGGTCTGTGGAATTTGCCAACCAAACATACCAAATGTCATTACATCCTCGCGAGCCAGATTATCGATCGAACCGTTAGGATCGATAGGCTCAAGAGGTTTTCTCTGAATCGAACCAGCCAGTAAACGCGCTGAGTCAGCTCATTAAGCTAATCCGTTGCGAGTTTTGAGATGTGAATTTCGTTGCTGGCCAAATTACTTTGATGTCAGACTGAAATCGACATCGGGAATCGAAGCACAATCTGTAGGCTTGGGATACCGACATGTCAATTCAAAACAACCGCAAATGTCCAGTTAAATCCTCTCCGAGAATTTAGGATTTCCCTGGACTTGTAAAGATGATCAATATCTAGATTTACTAGAATTATTGGGTTGGGCAAGAGTAAGGGACTGCTGGTTATTAGTGCAACATCTTCTTCTGCTAACTTGGAAGATTTGAACTGTGATTAGGTGCTGAAATGGGGATCGCCAGATCAACCAAACTTGGATACGCAATCTACAATGTATCCCAGTACTGCCATGGTATTACATTGGAAACAATAATTCGTCTATTCCTTGTAATTCTCACCCGAACTATACGAATGTCGACTGCTGATCATCTTTCTGCATAGCTCCATTATTGGATGTATATGTATAATTGACTTAATGTATGAAGATTGATTGGCAATATTTCTTTTCCTTAATTTGATGGGCACTATGCAATGTACTTAAGTTTACATGCACTGTGTCATATACTTAGCTTGAAAGGCACTAAATGCAATGTTATTAGGTTAATAGGCAATCTGCCATGTACTTTGGTTGATCGGCATTATGTTATGTACTTAGATTGATAGGCACTTTTGCCATATACTTGGTTTGACAGGCACTATGCCGTGTACTTAGGTTGGTAGACACTATGCCATTCACTAAGTTGGTAGACGCCATACAATGCACGGGCTGATAGGCACTATGCCATGCACTCAGATTGGTAGGTGTTATGCTGTGTACATAGGTTGATAGGCACTCTCCAATGTACTTAGGTTGTACCATGTAATTAGACTGACATACCAGGTACTTAGGTTAGATTGAACCCGAAGTCATAAAATATGAAGATTTAATGTCGCATGAAGATGGTCAGTCATGACTAATTATTATTTATCTTTGAAATAGAAATCCCCGACCCTTGATAAATACACTCAATGAAACAGAATAAAATGATACCACAACGTACCCAATACAATAACACAAGATCACTGCTTCAGAAAGGTTTGTTTTTCAGACACGTCAATATCGCTAAATCTTCCCATTCATCAATTGCACATGTCCGTATAAATATCATTAGATATGCACTCGGACCGCTTTAATCCGCGTATTTCCATTACGGAGCTTCAGCCAATGAGAAGCACCTGTCAGGTACATGCCAGTGGAAATTTTCTAGTGATGCCTATACGGAAACTGACAATTTAAGTCGGTGAGCGAGATATGGACACCGACGCTCTGCAGAGAAAAGAAGCTTTGGTGTCAGCGTGGGTGATGTCAGCTATCATAACAATTCAAGCTGCACGGATACCGACATGTGGACCGGCGAAAGATGTCCAAATGTAAGACTCTCAACTCCCAGAACGGGCGGTTACGCCCACTATACTCGTATACCGAGGCAAACAGGTTCAGATAAATCTCTATCGAGATTTGATTTGACTGGGTTAGCGCAGATGCTCAATCATGAAATATGTGTTCTTTGTCATACTAACAATTTATTTTGGGGTTGAAAATGCAATTTTCTAAATTTCCGGTACAACCAATTAAGGAAAATCTGATCCTGAACTGCAACGACCCATTTCGTCAAATCTGTGACCACCCGCACAGAAAAGGGTGTAAGACATGCAGGGTGCATCCATGAAGCTAGTCGGGACGGAGAATTGTCCCAATTACAGCTCGCTGCATCTGTTCCTCGTATGCCTATGTTGACCTAAAGCGCAGTTAATCGGGTTTCAAACAAATTTAATAATGTACTTACTGTGCCTTATACAAGGATACAGTTGCACTGATGAGGCGATATTGTTCTGCAGAAAAGTACGGTGCAAATGTGGTGAAAAACTAAATTGTTCTGAAAACAGCTTCAGCCCTGATCATTGCGCCTATAAGCTCGATGCTCTGACCATGTATTTCCTGGTACATACGTGACGGACCAGTTCTGCATGATCAAACACGCATGTTGTCAGAGCGACCATAAAAGATATGGTTCAATCACGTCTGTACCCGTTATTGTTTGGTCGGGATACGGACAAAACCCCAGTGGTCAAAACACCAACGGACAAAACACCAGTGGACAAAACCCCAGTGGACAAAACCCCAACACAAAAATCCCCAGAACAGGAAAAGTGAAAAAACCCCAGGCAAAACACCACTTAATTTTTTTTTATATTTGTGTTTACTTCTAAATATGCTTTTAATTCTGAGTATTTTTTTCATTAATCCCCAATGATAATCATTTTTCCCCCTAATCTCCACTAATCTCCGTATGGGCTGCCATCGAAAACATAAGGAAGGATGCGTGCATCACTTCTACACATTTGGCAAATGATAGTAGTAGTATACATGCAAAAAAGGTAACATTTTTCGGGCACCGGGAAATTTCGCCATCTGTTGGTCCATGTTAAATCGCAATCGGGAACCCTCAACTTACGGTGAGGGAGGTAACACTTGATGCCCGTGATGATTTTTGACATATTCCTGGTTATCTCCCCTGATTCGCACATTTGCATCTATACGGAATATCGTCATTCTGCGCATGCGCGGTAGACCAAGGGTATGGAATAGACGTTTTGGGATCTAGGGGAGCCCCCAATGGGCCGATGGAGTCGAGTGAGGTATCACTGTGAAGCCTATGTGAGAGGGCATCCGCCTGGACTAGTATCTCGGCCGTTGTCACCATTCTGCGCATGCGCAAACAGGGAATTGTGGGAAAAGGGTATGGAAATAGACGTTTTGGGGTCTGGATGGGCCACTTGTGGTCCTATGGAGTCGTATGAGGTATCAATGTGAAGCCTATGTGAGGGGGCATCCGACGGGGTGGGTGTGACGTGGAACTGACGTCATTCTGCGAATGCGCAGTAGACCAAGTGCATGAAAATATACGTTTTGAGGTCGAGGTGGGCCACTATGGGTCCTATGGAGTCGTATGAGGTATCAATGTGAAGCATTCGTGAAGGAGCATCTGACTGGGTGGATGTGGGGTAGGAATATCGTCATTCTGCGCAGTCACGGTGGACAAAGGGTATGGAAATAGACGTTTTGAGGTCTGGATGGGCCACTAGTGGTCCTATGGAGTCGAGTGAAGTATCAATGTGAATCCTATGTGAGGGGGCATCTGCCTGGACTAGTGTGTCGTCCGTGTTCAACATTCTGCGCATGCGCAGACAGGGAATTGTGGGAAAAGTGCATTGCAGTGAACGTTTTAGTATATAGGGGAGCCCCTAATGGGCCGATGGAGCCGTATGAGGTATCAATGTGAAGCCTATGTGAGGGGGCATCCGCCTGGACTAGTGTCTCGGACGTTGTCTACATTCTGCGCATGCGCAAACAGGGAATTATGAGCAACGCCCGCCAACGTCAAGCTCAACGCTTCAACGCCCTGGTGAATTAGCTCAAAAGCTCTGATTTTCATGGAATTGTCACTAATTCATTGGAAATGCAGTGACGCCCGTCAACGTCCGGCTTAACGCCCTAGCATAACGCCTTGACGCCATGATATAGACAGATGAGAGAAGAACAACAACAACAAGGATGAGAGAACAACAACAACAACAACGAGTTTTTTTCGTATAGTTTATTTTCTCCTCCATCATAACATACCCACGCTGGGGGAGCCGCGCTGGGTATGTTTACAATTCAAGAATACTCTTGTCCAATCAGAGACCGCCATTTTGTCCTGCCATATTCGTTCTTGCCCGTTAGATGTATTCACGGCTGCACTTGTCCAATCAGAAGCCGTCCTTAAGAAAGTCTCATCTTCGGCCCTGTTCACTCTCATCCGTTTGTTCTAATCGTCGTCGGTCAGGCCTGGATATTCGTCGGGCAGCATATCCTGAAACAGTTGTTTGCGCATTCTAATCGCATTTTCCAGGCCTCGGTGGGTGGTAACCCCATAGCCTCTTCCAAGTGACGCTTGGTCTTCATGATGGACCTGTGCGTGCGGTCGCCTTTCATTTCAAGCGGTAGTAAGGTATACTGTTCATAGATCGCCATGGCTGATTTCCTGATGCGGGGCCGCATTTCGGTGTACGCCTGTTGTAAGTTATCCTGTCCCGCGTCCTCGATCGCTTCAGCGTGAGTATTGATAGCTGCTGTCACAATACGATCCCAGAAGGTAGGTTTTGCCTCACTTTCCTGGGATGTAGGCTGACTATCTGAGGTCAAGCTCTCCATATCAGTAGATAGAATGTCAGCAATCTTGGATTCGGTATCAGTCGATACACTCTCATCGATCTCTGTATCAGCATCCGATTCAACGGACTCCTCGGCGTCTTCAATCCCATGTTTATTTTTCTGGTGTCGCATCATATCGTATTGTCTGGTGAACGTGCGTTCACACTCAGAACAAGTATAAGCCATGTTGACGGTTGAACGTCGACTGTGCGTGTTTTGGGAATACACTCGCTTTCATAGACAGTAACGCCCGACAACGCCCACTGTTACGCCTTAACGCCCTATATGTACGCCTTAACGCTCGTCTCAACGCTTTAACACACTTTCTTAACGCTTTAACGTCGTTTAATGATGCGTTCAAACAAATATTGCTTTTGTGCTATTGCTCTGACATACGCCGCTTTCCAGTTCATGCCCGAGGTTTTCAACATCGACGCTGTTCTTTCGATTTCCATATGGACTGGGTCCTTGTCCAGCAATTTCATATGGGTCACGAGGTCGACATACTGCTGACGTAAAGCCCGTCGTAGTCTGGGTGCCAATCTGTTATGGGCTAAAATTGCGGCTTCTTTGTTCGAATATCCTTTGTGTTGAAACTTGTTTTCTGTGGCCCTCAACGTCTCGCCCATCTCGGCGTCCATACTTTCTTTGAACAATCCTTCCATAGCCTCGAGTTCACATTATGTTCATTCCCTTGTACGGGTACGGGTTGGGCCTTCACGGTTGGGTGATATTCCGGGACTGATGGTATGAAGCGGACACGCTGTATGGGGGTGGGTTGCTGCTGCTGCTCTGCCAGGAGTGGACTCGGCGGATGGTGTAGGGGTATATGACGTTGCGGTGATTCCTCGCCGGGTAACAGGTGGGTCGTCAGCCGACGATCTTCGGGGGTATGGGCTTTTAAATCTACGAACAGGTAGCCGTACGGACGACTTGTCGCCCTTTGAAACGCCTGCATGAAATGGTCGATGTTCTGAGGATAATTTCGACTACCAAACACACGGATTTGTGCTCTGTCAATGGGATTGGAGAACAACACAAAGTATTGGCAGTTCAAGGCAATATCTCTGGACGCCTTCCCTTGAGGAAAGAGATTCTGGGTCAAATAGATGACGGACAGATTCCGATGATGGGATCCTTTAGTAAACAAGTCGGCGACGTGTGAATTGTCCTTGGCCGCACTCATCAGATTATCTAGCACTACCACGTTGGTCTGCTCGGGGTCAAAGTAATACGGTTCGTTTATGTCGTGGGGAATCCCTGGGACGAAGCTCACATTCTGTAACCTTGTAGTTTCGTAGGCGGGCTGCCATTGGCTATAACACAAAACAATACGTGTCGGAGCTGGGGTTGCCACACCTGCCTCTAAGAACTT
>JAVTVY010047772.1:0-22568 GCA_036873755.1 Hanleya hanleyi | reverse complement strand
GGATTGCGTTTCACCCACTTGCACCTACAGGTGGTGACACCTGGTGGCAAATTTAAAATTTGGTTTCCAGACAATAGGTTGAGGATGCATTCAGCTTCTCGTCAAATTTGGTTTGCAGATAATATGCCTTGAGGTGTCACTTGAGGTCGCTTCTCGGTTACATAATTTCCAAGCTTCACTGCATGGAAACTATATTACAGAAGCGAAAAAACGTTCAATCAACCGTTCTGAGTTGATTTTAAAACTTGGGAAGGCAGAAAGACCCTTCCGCATCCAACGCCTATGAAGTAGCAGTTGCCTCCCTCATATATATCCCCCGAGACCAACAATGCTAAAAAATATTGCTGCCATTTCGGCGGGGGACTTAGCATCCTCTGCTGCTGGTTGAATTTGGTGCTAATACTGTTATATGGAATATGAAATAGGTATTTGGATTATGGACGCGGATATTCTTTAATGGACGACGGCTGAATTATGAATGACGGACTAGAACCGTGGTCAATGACTACCGACAAAGCACGTAACGAGCCGTAAGAATAATGCCGAGAATAGTTGTTCAGCAATAACTTACAAAATTACAACATTATAGTCAGGTTACCTATACTGAGATAGAGAGTGGCCTGTGTAATCCTTTGATGGTCGAGGTATTTTGGCAGAGGTGACAATCCGAATGGTCGATATGGCCTCTCTACTTTTCAACTATATTTGTTTCAATGGGATTTGGCAGATTGAAATCATTAGAAAATACCAATTTTCTGATGGAGACGATCCACTCCAGTTCCTAGTAGCTGTGGGTTTTTTTTTTTAAATATTGAATTGAATATTGAATGCAATTGCTGTTATACAAACATGCTCACTCCGTACTCTATTTAAATATATGTCACCGTGTCATAATCTAGATCCAAATAAGGTAATTGGTCGACTATTTGGTTGCTCAATTTGGTAAACATCAAGCCGCTCGCTTCTCGAATTTTTTATCGGAAAGGGAGTCCCTATTCATCTTTTATGAAACAAAGGAGAATATGATTTCTGAGTACAACACTGAGTCTGCAGACTGTTTTTTTCACAGTAATACAAAGGCCGGAACAACAGTTAGCTATACACGAAGGCCTTTCTGAATTTGCCAGTATAATTGGCTTTTTTGATTGATTCAAATATGACATGGGTACAATTGGCTTCCTTAAAAACTTGATTCCCATCATGTGCTCTATTGAACAAGTCGAATAATCGCATAACTTGTTAGGACAAATCCAAAGAATTCACTAGAATTCCTATTTATCGATTATTTAGTGAGTGCTGTTTCACTTTGAGATAGTGCCATATGTGAAATTACATTCGTACAGTAATCGTATAGACAATAATGTTTACCTAAAAGTGACTACTTTGACATGGCAAAGAAACGAGTAAATACCGTGCGCATATCGAATTGCATTTGTGACAGTTTATTGCAGTAATATTATTTTCTTATGATAATGGAGTTGTCAATAAAGCTAAGGGAATTCACGTTGTTTTCAAATACCACCACCGAGCAATACCAAATCGACCCCGAGAACGACAACAAAACTAAGGAATGTCAACTCTGGTACTGTGTTAAACTTGGTCAAGGCAGTGAATAGACTTGAAAAGTTCAGAACCTAAACATCCTTCCAATAATGGTTAAAACCCCGGACAACTACCATGAATATTGAACGATACTGCTGCTCAAGCAATCTGGTATTATTACCGAACGCGCCGTGCAATAGAACACTTTCTCCGCAATCATTTGGAAGAATATCGTTATGGGATAATTGTAAATACCTCGGAAAATCGGTTTGGGGCAAATAGGAAGCGAAATAACATTATATCCAAGTGTTGATGGATATTTCATTTCTTTCGACATTTTAAATTGTCACCGTTTGTTATGACTGAAAAGACATTACTCGATTGTCAGATTGTGTGAAGCGAATACACGCTCTTCATCTTGCTTATCAAAAGCCACAAAATTGTTCTCGAAACACATTATTTATGGCAAACATTGAAAGCGTACACCCAATAACACGACAAACATGGTGATAAAACATATATAACTGCGAGTGGAACAGGAATTCATCTGGCGAAATGATTGCTAAATCAGTTTCGAGTGCATTATCAAACAAGACTATGGGAATATATATCCACATCAGATGGTATTGAAAAAAAACCCAAACACACACACATATGGCGTCTATCCAAGTTATATAATAATAAACGTTGTTCTCTATCAAAAATTAGACCATGCACTTTCATGTAACGACAGGTAACTCGCCTGAAGATTATTGAGTGTTATGATGAACAAATAAAAAGTTATTGGCCAACGAGGACTTTGAGGTAACTGCCGATCTGTTGGCCTCCCTCGCAAAGATTTGCCGTTGATCTTTATCCCAAGAGTGAATGGACTTAAAGGATTTTTATCAATATTTTTTTTCTTCACAATTATTATTCAAGTTGAATTTGAATTCACTAAAGCAGACAAAGGGATTTCTTACGCAGAAGCTGTAAAAGAAACTAGAATGAATAGAAAAATCAGTATAGAAATGACCACCGCTCTACACAAAGCAAAGGCAACTGAGACAATAGTCACAGCCGTGAACACAAACTCAGGTGATACAATGGAGACTGAAAACAATGAACAAGAAACAGAGACAAAGAACCTAACCAAGCTAGACCTGCTGGGCTTTATCAACATTGTGTTAAACTCAGTTATTAACCCCCTGCAACCTAAGCTTAATAAGACCGACATGATAGTAAAAATTGCGCGCGACTTCCTTAATTGGGAGTTTAGCTCCGATGAAATTATTAACTGGGGGAAAAATCCGAAATACGACAAGAAATCATCCACACCCAAAGAAAAGTCTATCCCGGCCCTCAACATAACGACATAAATAATCCCCTTGCGAATGCATCAGTCACAAAATGAGAGATATAATTAATACAAAATTCAACAAAAACCAATTATCAATACTCCAATGGAATGCCTGAAGCATCGGGAAAAACGGGGACAATCTTAAAGTCTTAGTAAATGAAATCAGCCCAGACATAATTTGTGTTCAGGAAACATTTCTGAAGCCAGGAAAAAATAAATTTACAATAAACGGATATAAGCCGTATAGATCAGACAGACTTACAGGTGCACTAGGGGGAAACCTCATATTAATAAAAGAGGACCTGATTCACATAGAACTAGATAAAAGCCCTACCAGTGACGATCTCGAATGGCACGCTATTCAGGTCTTCTTCAATAACAAACATATTAACATCATTAATTTATATGCCCCAGGAAGTCTAAAGAAAATCTCCCCAAAAGAACTGGACAACATCACAAAGAAATTTAACTCGCCTATTATCATATGTGGTGATTACAACAGTCATAACCCCATTTGGGACGACAATTGCCTCAAGGCAGACGAAAAAGGCCAAGTAGTGGGAAAATGGCTTGACCAAAACAACCTATGCTATTTAAATAATGACCACGGGACGCGAATAGACATGAACACCAGCAAACTATCTGCAATAGATTTAACTATTGTCTCCCCTGGTCTAGCTGTTAAATCCGAATGGGAAGTGATTCCTGACACGCTTGACAGCGACCACTTCGCCATTCTGACGAAAATTAGTATAAAACCGGACTCTGAAAGGACAGACGCCCCTCCAAAATTTCAGTACTCCAAAGCCGACTGGAAAAGCTTCCAGAAAGTCTGCCAAAGCCTAAATCATGACGAGATATTCAATTCCGATCCAGAAAACATTACAAATTCACTACTAAACATAGCACAAAAATATATTCCGATATCACAACAGCGCCACAACAAAAACCCGGTACCCTGGTGGAACCCAGAGTGCGCAAAGAATATTGCGGCCAAAAAGAAGGCACTTAGAAAATAAAAAAAAGTAGGCTCCAAAGTGATCACGCGAACTACAAGGAACTCAAAATTATAGCTGAAAAAAGTGTCAAAGAAGCTAAATCCAAATGCTGGGAAGACTTTTGCAACACTATAGATACTAAAATCAATTCAAAAAAAGTATGGAACAAAATAAAAAATATACAAGGAAGTTAACAAACACTGAACAAAACTAAAAAAACGAACAAAGAAAAGGCAGAACACCTCGCCGAATCTTTCGCTTCAAACAGTAGCGATAGCAACCTGAAACCAGAATTCCGAAAAATTAAGGAAGAGACAACGATAGAAAACGATTTGGACGATCATTTAGAAAACTATCTCAATGCAGACTTCAAAATTAATGAATACCGCAAAGCTATACACTGTAAAAAGAGAGCTCACCTGGTGAAGACAAACTAGGATACACGATCCTTAAACACCTACCAAACAGAACACAGAAACTAATTTTGAAACTAATTAATGTCAGCTGGCAGACCAAACAACTTCCAAGTAAATGGAAAACATCTATCGTTATCCCAATCCCAAAACCAGGTAAAGATCCATCAGACAGCAACTCTTACCGCCCAATTTCTCTCACTTCAAATCTATGCAAAATAATGGAAACCATGGTAAAGAATAGACTGGAGTTTCATATGGAAAACAACAACTCAAAGCGGTTTTCGTAAGAACAGAAGTAATAAAAAAGGGAAATGCCAAACATCAGTACACACTACACACCCTGCATACCAAACGGCTGCTCCAACTTCCGCCGGAGGGAAAAGCGTGGAAAATGGTAGGACAACTTGCCGGTTTTTACGTTGATATTTCAGAACCATTCCCTATCAACCATATCAAATTGTCTCAGTCGTTAGATGGTACGTTTATTTAACTAGCTGACGTGTTTTTGAGAACGGGATAATTCTAAATAGACAATTAGATCCATTAGAAGCCGAATCTAGAAATCTTTCTTAGAAAAACTACATCAAATATGCATTTTATCTAATTAATCAAGAATATACCTACGATCGTTATGTAAAACGAGGTTGCCTTCTAATAGCAAGATATTTTTATGTGAAAAGGAAGAATTTCGATGATTTTAAGACGCATGAATATGACCTGTGTGGAAGTGCTGATACAACATACGGCGGAGTGAGATCTGACTACCGCCGGAGTCAATAATAATATGATACGGTTACCGCCGGAGTACCTAACAGGCCTTCGGCCGTCTAGAACCCCAGAGCTTCCCCCAGGTCTAACCAAATCTTATAGGGGTCGGTCTCCAGTGACCTCAAGTAACTGTAGGCCTGCCTTCACTGGTTGACGGAAGCGATGCGCTATTTTTATTGAGAGGTCACTGGAGACAACTCGACATGATCTTTGTTCAGACCCTACCAACGACAGTTATTAGATTGGGTCTGATTTTAATTAGACGGAGTCGGCCCCTACCCCTACACCCTTGCCTAAAGTGCTGGGATAGTAGCCCCCCCCCCCCCATCCCCCCGTCGGAAAGTGCTTCCGCCGTGCCTGCCTAATACTATATGAATACAAACATGAAGACGAATTTTACTTTAGGTAAATAAATTGTTATAACAGTGCAATTTATATACACCTCCTTCAGTTCACAAACATAATACTACTTGTAGGAGGGCGAAAGCCAGTTCCGTTGTTACCACTGTCCATTTTCTGGGGACAGCTAAGAAGGGACCATATCGCATGTTGTAGATTCTCACAAAGAGAAAGAACTTGCTATCCAAAGTCTATGCCTCGACCCAGACAGTGGAACATTGGGATACTTGTCCAAACATTATGGAGTTGTCCCGAAAGACCTTCAGACCTGTGTACCACCCAAAGAGGTTAAAGTTGTAGGAGGCAGAGTCACTGTCGTTGAGAAGCAGAGCGAAAACACTCCAGCAACAAAGAAAGTTCGCATATTAAGTCACTCACCCCAGCACCTGTGCACTGCAAGGAAGAAACTTGCACTAGGTTAGTACTTTATTAACCCTATCTGGCCTGGGGTAGGGGGGGCCATTATGGCCCCCCCTACCAAACTTTCTGCGCTATCTCCGGAACGACAAAAAATGGAGTGCTGAAACTCCGGGATTTTATAGTTTATCTTATTGGGGTCATTTTGAGCCCATTTGCATAACCCTCTGAGCAGAGGATCATGGGTAAATTCAAGATGGCGGCCACGTGGGCACCAGAAAAGTGATGTTTTTGTCATATTTCTTCAAAATTTCTGCTTTTCCGCGATGAAAAGTGGGAAAAAACTATTTTATTTCACATCATATTAATATTTACTAATTTATCATGCAGTTTTTGCGGAGAAGTTGCATAAATAAAAAATTCGGAAAATCCGACCGAAAAATCGACCAAAAAATGCCGTTTTTGAAAATGACGTCACTGTGACGTCATCAAAGCGGCCATCTTGGATTTTTTTACATTTTCTGGTAGAGCTTGACCCAAGGGTATAGTGTGGTAAGTTCCAGCCCCCTAGCTCAAGGGATAAGAAAAATAATTAGGGGGGGAGGCCATTTCGCCCCCCCCCCCCAGGCCTGGACAGGTCCCAAAAAGCCCAGGCCAGATAGGGTTAAGTAGGTTATTCATTTTAGAAGAATGTATTTAGGGAATATTTTGTCTCGGTGTAACAAAATGATGATGTCCACATTATATTGTTGCTCGGACAACTGATATATGACTGCCCGTACCTCTCAGAGCCAACATGAAAAAAAAACAGACTGATAAAAGTAGTTTTGCAGTCTGATATTCTCCATATTTTTGCTGTGTCACTTTCGCTAGAGGATGGATAAGTTAAAATTTGAAGGTTCTTGTTGTTTTAGACGGTAGACCCATGGATACACAAGAGGATTGTCGGGAAGATGATATCATTCTCGCTTCACCAGAGACAGGCCCAGAAGAAACCAGTCAGGTCGAACTTTTCAGAGAGTTGCAGGAATTGATGCCTAGCATGTTAGGGAAACTACTAGAGGCCGGACAGCTCGATATATACCTATGTCAAGTTTTGCCGTCTGACATTTGACATTCGCGCGAAAAATACATGCGCGACGTTGCGCGCATCAGCAAAGGTGAGGAACGTCTTTAAACTAAATCCACAACTCCTCGACATTTATGGTCTGAGGTCTAAATCTCGCTTGAATCACAATAGTTGGGCCCTGTCATCGCCTGGATCAGTTCTAAACATGTAGGGCCTTCCAAAGAAAGCCAGTCATCAATGAGACTTAACTCGCACACGCTACGCTGACCATATGTTGACCTCAGGCCGCTGTCCAGCAACTTTCGTCCAATCAGACACAACCGTAGGTATTCAGCCGACCGTGACTCCGCCAAAAAAGCCGAATTTCAACTCTTTCAAAAGCGTTTTGATGCAATTTCTCATATTTTTTTTCCCACAAATATAATTACATGGATTTTCCAGGTTTATATTTTATATTTTTGGAACATCATGATGTCTTGTCGGCATCATTGAAAACTGTTGACCGCTTCTCTCTTGCAGGAAACTAGCCTATGTTTTTGTATACTATATGATTGTCTTTTTTGAATTTGGTGCTAATACTGTTATATGGATATGGAATAGGTATTTGGATTATGGACGCGGATATTCTTTAATGGACGACGGCTGAATTATGAATGACGGACTAGACGCTTGTATATTTGTCTTTCTGATGAGGGGTAAATAAACGTTTCATTGGTAATGCAAGAGGGTGAAATCAATGGTCTTTTGTAGACCTGTGCTGTCGGTCAAGGCATTCTCCCATTCGTACAACATGGGGGAGGGCTTCACACTACTACTTCGTTTAAATCGAATTTAGAGCCAAATAAAATCATAAATTACATTAATTTGTACCATAGGGAAGGTGATATATTGTAAAAACTTTGTAGCGGTAAATACGTTTGGGGGAACCTATATTTATTCAGATATAGCAGTTTATGATCGGACCTCCCATCTCGAATCATGCTAAATTTGGACCGGCTGGAGAGCCGTGAGCCGGGATGTCCGTGCGTGTGCACACCACGCCCGCGTCTGGGTTTCTTGCACATGCCGTGGTGAGTACTATAGTCTGTCCATTTTAATTAGTCGTCTACTTTGGAGCTTGTCAATAATCAGCAGTTAACTCTGCATCAATATTCTTTTTTGCATCGTGTAGAACAAACAGGACTCTACAAAATGACTACCATTTCTCCGCGATATCGATAATATATCGCTCTTGAAATAACTTTGTAATTCTTTCCATATAAAACTCCAGTACAGTTGTTTCGTGTACCGGGACTCAATTACATGGGGAGACGTCATAATGTATTCCTGTTGTCCAGCACAAAGGTCAACACTGTTGTGTACGGTCATAGAGGTGTGTGCGGTTTATCATTCGGCAATTTCACTGGGCATGGGATATAAGCGACACTCCCACGGACCGCCTGCTATTACTGTATTCGGCATCAATGACCTTTGTGCCAATGATCATGAATACATTATGACGTCTACCTATGTAATTGAGGCCTAGTACACAAACAACTGTACTAAAGTTTTATACAGAAATAATTAAAAAGATATCACAGGGGAATGTTAGTCATTTTGCAGAGTTCAGTTTGTTATACACGCTGAAAAAAAAGAAAATTTTTGCAGGGTTGATTATTGATTTTTGACAAGCTCCAAAGTAGACGACTAATTAAAATGGACAGACTTTAGCTACTACGATATTTACCATTTCAGATTTATTTTCAGTCATTATGTTATTATTGTCTCGTCACATTGTTCGCATCACTGCTTTGATCTTCATCATAGTGTAACGCTAACCTAGTAGTCTTTATTACCTAATTTTTCCATAAATCGTGTAGTTTAAACAACTCAATAAACTCAGAAATTGTTATCTATTACGGTACTTCTTGCTCAGAAACGCTTAATGGTGCTCTAAATAAATTCTCTCAAAAGCGTTGGAGGGTTATCCGATACCTAGATTGTATCTGACGGATACACATTCGCAACATACTGTCAGAAATGCCGTTGTTTCACCGACAATTTAGGGGGTTACAAACTCTGACACAAGGGAGAATGATTCGCCATAGAGACCGGATAATTACAATGCTGATGAGAACACCTAGGCCAATACACGAGTTGGCACGATGGAGCGTAAATGTCGAGGATAAATTTAGTGATGATCATGGCTATGTCTGCATGGCTAACATATAGTAAAGTGGCCTGCTCGTGTTCATAGACAAATGCAATTAGAGATTAGATCCTCCGGCGGTAATCATATCTTCGAGACATGCTCCTCCGGCGGTATTTGTACCATACACGAACATGCATGAGCTAGAAAAACTAACATTGACCGAATTAGATTGAACTATTTGAAACTACAAGCCATCAGCCTGATGTTAAGGAACTATTCTTCATATATCTATAGCTTATTTGGCGGATGATACACAAATAGAGGAGTTTTTAAGCATCTAATCACTGTTATGTTGCAAAAAAACTCTTCATGTCAGATAAAATGAATTGTAATTAAAAAATAATACAAGGACGAGTTGAAAATTTCACACGAATTGCTAACACGTCCCCTTGAGAACATTTTCTCATTCAATTTTCGAGTAGTAAAGACGTGAAAACTACCAAAAAAATGAAAAATCTGAACTTACTTAGCTTCTCAAATTTGTAATTTCCCTCCGGCGGAAGTTGACCCTCCGGCGGAAGTTGGAGCAGCCGTTTGGTATGCAGGGTGTGCACTAGGTATCTTCCTAGACATAGAAAAAGCATTTGACCTTGTATGGCAGGACGGCATAATTATTTAATTAAGCAAACTTGGGATTAAGGGAAGAATGCAACACTGGATAAAAAACTTCCTAAACAACAGAAATTTTAAAGTTCGCCTAGGAAACACCCTATCCACCGACCATCAACTAGACAACGGTACCCCTCTGGGAAGCGTCATTAGCCCCACCCTTTTTAACATCCTCATCAATGGCCTAGCCGATGAAATTGACACGAAACATCCAGAAGTAGAACAGTCCCTATTTGCTGACGATTCTGCCCTCTGAAAAACCGCACGTTCCATTAAAAAACTTACTGGTATAATGCAAAAAATACTAGATACAATTAGCGGCTGGGCGGATAAATGGGGCTTCAAATTTTCCGCTATCAAAACAACGGGTATTATATTCTCAAACAATAAACACATTGACGTTAAACTAACACTAGGAGATCAGAAAATTGAATTCAAAAATAGTGTTAAATATCTTGGTATGAACTTTGACAGAAAACTCACATGGAAAGACCACATCGTTCAACTAGTTCTTCGGTGCAATAAAGACCTGAACCTCGTGCGGTGTGTGTCTGGGACAAACTGGGGAGCGAGTAAATGTAGTTTGATAAAATTATACCAAACTCTCATTAGGTCAAAAATAGATTACGGGTCCATCGCCTACCAATCAGCTTGTAAGACACAACTAAAAAGAATAGACAGCATTCAATATTCTGCTCTAAAAATAGCTACTGGAGCTTTCAAGGGAACCGCCCTATGTAGTCTTCAAATAGAAACCAATGAGAACCCTCTTCGTTTCAGACGAGAGGAACTGTCCCTGAAATATGCAGGAAAAAACTAGAGCTAATGGCGATAATCACCCATGCCACAAAATTTTTGAAGATAAAAGTGAATATGAATATTTAAAGAAAAACTGGGAAAAAGACTGCGCCCCCCTCGGCTACACCGTAAATACGCTATTCCAAGAACACAAAATACCCATCGCACACATCTGCGACACAGACAAAATCACTAGGCCACCCTGGGAATTAGAGTCGCCCCACGTGGACACAAGTATACACGACTACCTCACAAAGAAGGACAATCCAGACTTTATAAGAGCCACCACCCTTGAATATATCAACCAAAACTGGATCAGCTTTTGTTATACCTGAGCTGAACATACAAAATGGTTTCAAACTTCCAGACAACATGTCTGTATACACTAGTGAACTGATTGCTATAATTAAGGCTCTCGAATGGATCATCGAGCACAAACCAATCCGTGCGGTGATACTCAGTGACTCCCTTAGTGGACTCGCATCCATTGAAAATTCTATATCTGGCAGTAGACCTGATCTCATACACAAAACAGAATGTATCTGTACACAAATACACAACGAGGGTATAGACGCCATTTTAGCATGGGTCCCCACGCATGTCAACATCAGAGGTAACGAAGCAGCCTATGGTTGGCCATCCCTGCCAGAATTCGTCATTTAGAGGCTGCCTCTAAATAATATATACCATGGTATAAAATGCCAAGCCACCTGTATTTAGGTTGCTCTAATTATTTTGAAAATAATATAAAATGTCGAGCTCATAAATCCCATTTAGAGGGATGTGTTCAGGGGTCATTGAAAGTTCTGTGTCGAGCAATTGTGGTTTAGAGTATTGCCTTCACCATTTCCCTGAAACATGGAATGTTAGTTCTCACAGATAAACCCCATTTTAGAGGACGCCCTCGAATCCATTTTAACAAGTCAAATTTTTTGCCTTATTACTTCCATCAATGATATGCGCTTTCACAAATTTGGTGCCATATCTCTACGCTTGTTACAAGTTTACTCATTGGTCAAATTTAATATTCTTGATATGACATCGAGTTGTTTATGACTTACGGCTAAAATGAATTAGAGGCATCCTCTAAATAGGAATTATGGCAGGCTTGGCTATTTTATACCATGGTACAAAATAATTAGAGGCAGCCTCTAAATACGAATTATGACAGGCTCGGCATTTTATACCATGGTACAAAATAATTAGAGGCAGCCTCTACGAAATTGTATATACTGGGCGACTAGGAGGCATCCCAAATGGGGAAATTATGGTAAGGGCCTCGGCATTTTATACCATGGTACAAAATAATTAGAGGCAGCCTCTAAATACGAATTATGGCAGGCTCGGCATTTTATACCATGGTACAAAATAATTAGAGGCAGCCTCTAAATGACGAATTCTGGCAGGGATGGCCAACCATAGCAGCCGACAAAACTGCCAAAGACAGTCTTGCTAAACCTACACACGATGTGCCAATAGGATTAGGATATAAAGAACTCAACACTATCATTAGATGCAAAATAGATAGCAAGTGGCAAAAGGAATGGAACGAAGAAGAACGTGGACGGTGGTTACACAAGATCCTTGATGGAGAGAAAAGACAAGTCCAGGGATTCCAGTTAGACAATAAACGTGATGACCGCATCATCACCAGATTAAGACTAGGCAAAACCGGACTGAAATCACATCTGTCCATGCTTCTGAAAAACACCTCACCACTCTGTACCGCATGCAACAATGTAGAAGAAACAATAGAACATGTCCTACTTGAATGCCCAATCCATAACCAACAACGGGAGGCACTTAGAAACGAATTAAAAAAATTCAACACTCCCTTAACATTACCAGCGTTATTAAACCCTAAGCCCCCCATTAGAAATCAGGTATTCAAGTCCTTAATAAATTTTATCAAAACTGCTGGTTATTATTCCAGTATATAATACTACCGCTGTGCATGCACAGTCAACAATTTCTCCCCCCCCCCCACATAATCAACTACTAGTACACCAAGTACTACGACACGATGTGATAGAGGCCAAAACATTCTTCTGACTTCAACAAAGGGTATGGTTGCAGCGGAGTTACCTTGATACTGAGGGCCGTGTGCAATACAAAACATTATGGCCATAATAAACTATCCATACATAACATCCGGCCAAAATGTCACAGACACATTTAGAAATAAAATAGGCATGGCAACAATGGAGTTACCTTGATACTGAGGGCCGTCTGTTCCACTGTCCTACAAAACAAACGATGGCCAAATCTAATTGAATTCATGACAACAATAGCACGGCCATATCGCATATAGCGAGCAGTATTCGGCATAAAATATAGGAAATGGTGATGGCGGAGTTACCTTGATACTGAGGGCCGTCTATCTCATTGTCCTACAAATTCTTTATGGCCATCAAACGATAATGCATACGGAAATAATACAGAGCTGTTTATTTGTGTATTCACCTAGTACTGAATCTATCGAAATGTTTAGTTATTTATTCATCTGTTTATCTATTTACTCACTTAATTATATATTGCTACTCATATTATGTGACTGACGGTCGGGGGGTGCCTGTTGTTGGGAGGAAGATATATCAAAGTAATGCATCGAAAAACAATAGAAAACAAGAATGACTACAAGCCTTCTATTTCATATGACACAGGCACACCGAAGACCACAGACGGTTGGACAAGACCTGAAACAGAAGACGGATGACGATTACAAGAATACCAACAGCGCCTTGAGTGACAACGCCGCACAGCAAGAACATCCAGAATCAGAATACTCGACCCTAGACCACACCAGACACGCTACCCTTTAGATGTTACCGAACTGACGCCTCAACACAGAATATGATCCTTTGACTTTCACGCAATATAGGACGTAGACCTGCCGTTCTGTACCCCAATACACACTCCAAGCAATTGTTACAGGCATAGATTTCTGGAAGGACCCACCCTGTTCCCAAGGGCGTCGTTAGGGAAGTCGCCTCGAAGAATCCTGAAGACGCCCCGATTCTCCCAGTATTTTCTGGACGGCTTTGTGCGTAGTATGGGGTATCAAGACAAAGGAATCATCCACGCGATTATAACACCTATTTATCAGTACAAAAACCAATAACAGACTTAACGACTTGTACATAGCGACTCTTCTCGACTAGTATTTATATTTCCTCATTGTTATTGTTATTCATTATTTAATTATTTATTTTAATATCTATAGCGCTGCAAAAGATCTTCAATTAACGAAGAAATGTACCGTGAAATTTAAATAAAACATTGAGTTGATGGGCCGCGAAATCCGTATGGGAAGCGGCCCTCAAACTACAATTTCAATCAATTATTATTTAATTATTTATTTTCCCACGAAGTAGGCTACAGATCGCAAATTGTCCGGTAATGAGTGAGTCAGTCAGTCCATCCGGATCCTTTTGTCGGCAAAATAAGGAGAACCGTTGACATTAGAACCTTGATTTTTGGCATGAACGTGCATTAGGGCATTTTTACCAGCAAGTTCTGAGCTGACCGAATTCTGATGAAAATTTGATTTATAATTATTTTTTTTATTATTTATTGATGGCTCAGCGAGTGCACTGTCATGCCCATAGGGAACCCTTGGCTGTATGTTCACTATATATATAACACAGTACAAAACCTGGTGGGATATGCCATCCATAATTGTTTTGAGAGCTAGAGGTCACAGCAGTGTAGCTGGGTCACCCCCAGTAGGCCTATAAACAGATCAGAACTAACAGTCTGATAGGCTTGGTATTCGAGAATGCAGTTAATACTGACATGTTGTAATAATTAAATTGTTCTTAGAGGTCAGAGCAGGGGAGACAAAAATAAACAGATCCGTCTGGGAGTTAAGATAACGTGATGTAGAGGTGCTATTTATTCGTCTTTGTACCGGTCATGCTCAGGAGAATGACATAGAATCATTATTATCCTGTGCCGAGAAGGTGTTGGTCTTAAATTGAATTACCGTAAACTACATAAATGCTACCTTTCTATTATAGGACTATATATAAGAATTTGTCGTATTGTTGGGAAAATAATGCGATTCAAAAATTTGTTTTGGTCCTGGACAAGGGCACTGAAAACCATTAAAGAGATGTAAATGTATTTTCACACGTAAAGCCTGAAATCTACTGAACTTTTTATTATTCAATCTGTTTCCTTTAGTTAAAAAATTGTAAAATTAAATCGGCGATCGTTATTTATTTTTGGAATGAAGGCGCATTAGGAGACTGTTACCAACAAGTTCTGAGCTGACCTACTTTTGATGAAAATTTCTGGTGATTTTTGATGAAAATCACTGGTGATTCTGACTTGGGCAGTGCCCATCTGAATATAGGCAGGATTTCAACTGGGGGTGGGGATTTCCAAGAGTTCATTTCGTGTCGGAGTCCTAATGCCTACCCTACTTCGTAGGTCCTGTGACGTTAGTCACACTGCTCATGTTAATATCTAGTGCTGCAAAAGATCTTAAATTAACGAAGAAATGTACCGTACCGTGAAAGTTAAAATAAAACATTGAGTTGATGGGCCGCGAAATCCGTATGGGAAGCGGCCCTTAAACTACAATTTCAATCAATCAATTCGACTCGGGAATACTACCGCCTAATAAATAGCAGTGTAGATTGCCTCCAAAATGCTGTATTGTGCCGCAATAAAAATATTTAGGAGAGGGTACTTGAAATCAGGCGAGTGGTTGCAATATAATACAATATAAAATATGACCGTTTACGTGAGCTAAATATCACTCTCGTGACATGAATTTACTAGACTGTTTGCGTGCAGGTGGGCTATCTGATAATGTCACCAACACCCGTTGTGCGAGAAATTGCCTCTCCCCCCCCCCATGTATCTGCGAAAAGTCGGGAGCAGGACAGCTAGAAAGTCGCAATTTGTTCTTTCCTATCAATTACGCTAGCTGGACGGCATATTCCTACTGGAAATAATTTATTGAACACAGATTTGCCAGAAGTAAAAAAAAAAATGAACTAAATATTTTTGGTAGATGATATCTAACGTCGTGCTTTCAAACTGACCTGAACGAAAGAGAAAACTCCAAAATTGGCGTACGTCTCAGTGTTGAAATTTCACCAGGTAGGCCTGGACTAACAAATTATTTCGATCATTGTCTAAATATTTATTCATTCTGTGCATAGGGGGCCTATATATAACGTCCGGCATAGATAATAAATAACATACCAGTATGTGTTTACAAGTCGACCTTGTTCCGTGTGGGACGGTTCATCTGCTTCAGATTCGCTGTCCCTCTGTTCCACCTCATTTCGGTCGTTTGGTACGGGTTCAAACTGATACGGCAGAACGTCAAGATGTCCATTTATGTCCTCTGTATATAGATCATCATCACTGGCATATTCCTCCATGGTTTCGAATCGTTTTCGATTAATTATACAGCGATATACGCGATGGAGTAATCGCAAATCCACAGCTTAATATATAGCTCAGACAGCTGCCCACAGGAGACGGTCGCCTGTCTGACGTCACAAGGTCACGTGACGCCTAAGCTCATTAACGGGTTAACTGGCGGAAATTGAGCTACAGGTCTTTAATTAAAAAGGTTTAAATACGCCCACAGGGGACAAGGAAAATTCTTTTAAAAAAATTCTTAATTAAGCACTAACTCTTCTGACACATATTCCAGAGAGAAAAAAATAAGGATAAAAATCCTCTAATCAGGGCTTTTGCCGGTATCTTTTGATACACACAAGATGACATTCTGAAATTACTCTATGTGTTGGCACACCATAATTTGATACATACTAAAGTAGTAGACTTCAAATAAGCGGGGTTCGAGTTTTACTCTACTTTAAAATTCGTTCATTTGACCTATCTATGTCCAGTCGACGGCTCGATCAAGCGAAACATCGCTGCACTCGATGCTCATTGGTCAAACTTAACTCTCGACATATGCTCGCGCTGATCTATTAAGCAAAAATGACCTTTTATACCTCCATTTTATAACCTCTAACTTCATCAACAGAACTTCATGGTACAATATACGCCAGTCTCTTGATGAAGTAGATAAGAAATTAAAAAAATATTACAAAACCCCAAATCACACAGCAAGAAGGACAAACGAACAAGAACAAGACTCAAAGAATTTGTAACTATAGGTGGTACTCGCCAAGTATGCTCTCATGGGCGAGTTCATCTACATCTACAATTGTTAGAGCCATAAAATTCATATTTCTAACTGCAGACAGTTGAATATCAAAATCAATCTCCATATCATTATTTATTATTTCGTAATTTATTTATTTTTCTGTGCGTTTGTGTTTTGGTTTTGCTTTCCAACCAGTCATCTTGTTCCATCTATGCATGGTTGATAGTAATTCGACAGGAGTCAAAAAATGATGAAGTCAAAACCTTTTCTTTGTAGACTTTCAGGACATTTTCTCTTTTGTTTCAGTTTGTCATATTTTGACCTCAGAATGAATCCACCTGGAAATTAACCCATGGTCTGCTATCTAATATTAACAAGCCAGATACATAAATACTTTTCAGCTAAAATTTTATTGCTCAAACATTTAATGCTCATATAAACTAAAAAGGATTTTCTTGTACAAAAATTTCTTCAAGACGAAAAATATCAGGTATTGTGGGACCTTTAACATGACTAGTGTTCAACAACAGCAATTGAAAACCCGATTTAACAAATACTGAAAACTATTGCAATATTCTCAAACATAGGAGTATAATAGTACATTAATTGTTGCATGGTCATCAATATTTAAATTGACTTACAGTCAGTCTTCTTATAGTGGGAGACTTGCACAATACCAACCAGGGTGCGAAATAGCCCTTTGCCCGGTTGCCCGGGGCAACCTAAATTTGTTTGTCTATTTCATACCCTGCCAACTATCCAATAAGATTCTGTTTTGCCACTTCCTGTTTGTCAATTTCGGCCCAGTTAACCAATCAACTGACAGATCTAGTTCTCTGCCCCTGTTGTGCAAGCTGTCCACATGATTCACCCTTGCATAGTGATCTCAAAAATATTCTTTTAAATGATAAATTCTAGGCAATGGACTGAATTATTTCGAACAATTTTCACAACTTGCATTTAACTTGGCTTGTGCGTAAAATTTCTCAAGTTTAATAGAAATAGCTAATGTTATACATTATTAACCTTCTGTGTATCATACCAATGCCCAACTTCTGGTAGTTGGTACCAGTGGGTCAAATTTGATGAGATTCTTGACAAGACCATATTACTATTATTAACTACTGTACAATATGTAGTGTTTGAAAGCTCAGGACAATCTGTACATGTATAAAATATTAGATGTAGTAATTTAAGGATGCTCCAATTCATGCATACAAGTGTGAAAAAATTACCTGTACACAGTATATGCACACTGCAGGTAAGTTGGATGCGGATATTCTTTAATGGACAACGGCTGAATTATGAATGACGGACTAGACGCTTGTACTCTAATAATTCAATAACCTTTCAACTATATTAAAAAGAATTTAGGTCGATGACACATTCATTTGCCAACATCTTGCCCAAATTTGACAAATTATAAACAACAAAGAATCTGTATTAAGGCAGAAAATATTTCTGAAAAAGTGTGTTTTGATGTGATCAAATTATTAGAGTACTTACTGTAAATTAGAGAAGTCCACACTAATAAAAAGAACAACAAAATATTAAAAGTATGAGAGAAACAGCTTGTAAAACATGATATGGATGCGTTTTTCTTGTTTTGATTAACCAGCCTAGATATGTACAATTTACCTGGGGATAGCCATCTTAGAGAACCCTGAGAATGGACATAAATACACAACTGTTAGAACTTTACATGTAAACATCTATATATCAATATACATGTACAATACAGAACTGTTACATGTACCACAAGGGATTATTTTACCAAATGGCATGTATTTTACCATTCATGTCTTCTCATAGTGAGTCATGGTAATACAAAATGTCTTCAAAAAAGTTTTGAAAAAGTATAACAATATTTGTTCAGCCTACCCTATTTAGAGCATTTCCACAAAGTGGATGCTCTTATGTTTTCATTCAAAGAATTAAATCAGTTTCTCCAGTACGTAGCCAGTTTTGCTTCTAATTTCTGACAAAACAAGCCTAATCGGTGATCAATTTTAAATTCTTCCGTATATGAATTTTACAGAATCAAACGACTACATAGCATGGATGTCGCTCACCAAAAAGTTTATCAACTAAAAATCTACAGAGGTGCGGTGTTTGAATATAGTCAACCGCTCAAGCCATGTACGTCTATTGGACAACAAATCATACAGAGATGGCCCAATGCCGTCCATATTTATTATCGAAACTTTGGAGACCAGGTGATAGGTTGCTAGATAAATCATTTAATACGAATCAGCTATTCGAACATGCAGAGATGCAAATACATCACCAAAGCCTGTTCAACCTCCTGGACAAATACCACTGGTCACCAGAAACAAACTTTTTTTTTAGCATTCGAGACTAAATAAAAATAAAATAAAAATAGCCCCATTCAAATAAACCAACCGGCAAATCATTCTGATCACCGATCAGATCTTTTTTCACTTTTTGTTGAATTTTAGTGAATTTGTTTTACATTATCAGCCGAGATAAAGAAAGTTTGAGAAGAGTAGATTGCACTATTCTTTGATAAACAATGTAGTCTATTTCTCATGTCACTGTTAGTAAGTTAACATATGACATTTGTTAATATGTTGCCATGTTGGACACGTACAATCAATAAAATGAGGTAAATATAATAGCACCACAACAGGTATACATGTAAGGAAAATAGCACAGAAATGAACTTGATAGACTACCGCATCACTTTCTGATACGGGAATACAAATATATGTTGAGGGCATGTTCAATTCATGATATTGCACAAAGCATATGTAAGTTTTAGTCTACTCTGTCTGATCGACTCGGGTCATGAAGCAATTGGGGTAGAACACATAAATTTCCACACCTGGTACATGTACACTGCCAGGTCTGCTCATCACATGGCCAATACTGCACAGTAGGACATGGCCAATATTGTACCGTAGGACATGACCAATATGGCACAGTAGGACATGGCCAATACTGCATAGCAGGACATGACCAATACTGTACGGTAGCACATGGCCAATACTGTACAGTAGGACATGCCCAATACTGCACAGTAGGACATGCCCAATACTGTACAGCAGGACACAGCCAATACTGCACAGTAGCACATGGCCAATACTGTACAGTAGCACATGGCCAATACTGTACAGTAACATATGGCCAATACTGTACAGGACATGGCCAATATTGTACAGTGGGACATGGCCAATACTGTACAGTAGGACATGGCCAAAACTGGACAGTAGCACATGGCCAATACTGTACAGTAGCAAATGGCCAATACTGTACAGTAGGATATGCAAGAAGGGGATATGCAGCATGTCCCAATGTATCAAATCTGCAACATTTTGGCACACAGCATCTTGGCACATAGTGGAGGGTACAATATTTTGGCATGCAACACTTCAGCAACTTTTCTTTAACACATGTACAGTAAGCTTAAAAAGACATAATAATTGGGCAAAGTGCTACATTACTTGTTTCGAGATAAATGTACATAATATACATAAATATATGGAAGATTTTATGGAGATATATTGTAGATTTTTTAGCAAATTCTCCATGAATTAGATTATTACGTTCATGTATAAGATTATGCTGGGTGAGGCAAAAGTCATAATTTATTTTTGTGAAATCTGAAACGATTATATATAATCATATTTATCTGCGCTATAAAACATATTCGTTTACCTTGTTTTAATTGGTCTAAATTATATCATGCAACATGCATTTGTCTTTTCTAATATGTCTAATGCTATGGCTAACTTGGTCAAGTTTGGGTGAATATGACATCTGGAAATCACTACAAAATTGTACATCTGGGTTACCCTATAAAATATGAAGCTGCGCATCTAAAAACCCCTCGGCTCTGGGCGTCAGTCATACATAATGTATTCAATTTGAACCGCACTACTTTGAAGACGTCAGGAACACCAAGCAGTCAGTGACAAATATACAGATTATCAAAAATTTTGCAATTAGAAATGGCCCATAAGGTTTCCGTCCAATCAGAGAAACCGGCAGTCATTACTTATCTCTTGATGTATCGATGATGCATACCAAGTAACACACTGAACACTTGAAAAGTATCAAAGGATATAAAGATCATCAATGATTTTACATAAATTAAAAATGGCTGCCAAGGTTTCCATCCAATCAGAGGAAATGGTTCTGTCATTCATTTTTAATCTCTTGGTGTATTGATGATGTATACAAAGTCTTGCATCAAACACTGAACAGTACCAGAGGTTTAGATTTTGCATAAATTAAAGATGGCAATCAAGTTTTCCACCTAATCAGAGAAACTGGTTGTCATTAATTGTAAGTTTCTTGATGTATTGATGATTTATAGTTTCATATGAAGCACTAAAACGGTATCAGACATAGATTAATGATTTTGCATAAGATAAAAATGGTCACCAAGACTTCCACCCAATCAGAGAAACCAGTTCTGTCATTCATCATAAGTCTCTTGATGCATCGAGGATATATACCAAATTTTACATCGAGCACTTGAACGGTATCAGACCAAGAGATAGAGATCAATAATGACTTTACATAACTTAAAGATGGCTGCCCATCCATCCTGCCACTCAGAGAAACTGATGTGGTTATTCATTGCAAGTCTCTTGATACATCAATGCTGTATACCAAGTTTCGATAGAACATTTAAATGATATCAGAGATATACATCATTAAAGATTTTGCATAAATTAAAGATGACCGCCAAGATTTGCGCTCAATCAGAGAAGCCAGTTCTGTCATTCATCGAAAATCTCTTGATGCATTGATGATGTATACCAAATTTAACATCGAGCACTTGAATGGTATCAGAGATAGAGATCATTAATGATTTTGCATAAATTAAAGATGGCCGCCCATCCTTCCCGACACTCAGAGGAACTCATGTGGTTATTCATTGCAAGTCTCTTGATACATCAATTCTGTATACCAAGTTTCGTATAGAACACTTAAATTATATCCGAGATATACATCACTAAAGCCAAGGTTTCCACCCAATCAGGGAAACTGGTTTGGTCATTCCTTTAACCCTATCTGGCCTGGGATTTTTGGGACTTGTTGTGGCCTGCAGGGGGTGCCAAAATCACTCCCTCTCAATTATTTTTCTTAACCCTTGAGCTAGGGGGCTGAAACTTACCACACTACACCCTTGGGCCAAGCTCTACCAGAAAATGTAAAAAAAATCCAAGATGGCCACTTTGATGACGTCATTTTCAAAAACGGCATTTCTGAGTCGATTTTTCAGTCAGATTTTTCAAACTTTTTATTTTCCTACGAAGTAGGCTACAGATCGCAAATTGTCTGGTAATGAGTCAGTCAGTCAGTCAGTCAGTCCATCCGAATCCTTTCGTCGGCAAAATAAGGAGAACCGTTGACATTAGAATCTTGATTTTTGGCATGAACGTGCATTAGGGCATTGTTACGAGCAAGTTCTGAGTTGACCGAATTCTGATTAAAATTTTATTTATAATTTTTTTTTTTATTATTTATTGATGGCTCAGCGAGTACACTGTCATGCCCATCGGGAAGCCTTGGCTATATGTTTCACTGTATACACAGTGGTGGGATATGCCATCCGTCATTGTTTTTATGAAATAGGAAATGCTAATTTTCCATCATTTGTTAGTGCATTTATCTACACTGCTATTACCAGGCAACTTGCCATTCTTAATACACACAATTCAGTAAATTGTTATAGAGATATGTAAACCGTGGCCTTTAAGGTGTATCCTATTTCACATCCAAACATTTCATCACAGACCAAATCATGCAGGCTTCAAATTTAGGCCAAATTGCCACTGATGATGAAATATCCTACATCAACCAATTAAGTCAGCCTGAAGCAATAACCCAGCAGAACATAGAAAGATCTGGTATCATCCTTCAGATTAGCCTGTGAGCAACAATGATAAAATTTACTGAGGGTGAAACAAA
>JAVTVY010047771.1:0-24745 GCA_036873755.1 Hanleya hanleyi | reverse complement strand
CACAGGAATAGCACACAAACATGGTACCTTTGAGAACTCCTGCTGGGAAAAGACAACCCGACAAAATAAATGCTTGCGGATATATATCCGCGAATGGATACATAATCTCTGTTACATCCGGCCTCTCAACGATTCACGACTCTCCATAAATTATAACAGACGCGAGACATCACTTAAATTCAAAAATATAACAACGGAATACACTTTCAAAACATATAAATACAACACGGACATTGACAAAACGACTGGGTAAACAAAAACATCCTGAGAAATATTCAATTACAAGCAGAATACAGAATGGGAAATAACTCTGCGCGATTAGGGCTCGGCCACCGCTACACTTCTCCCCTCTAACATACAACCCCCGTCTGAAATGTTCCAACATAGAAATAGGTAAAGTCATTTACGTGCACACTGTGGCATCCAATGGGGCTTCACTGAAACCCGCATCACCGGAAGTCCAGCTGGGCCGTCCACTATTTTTATGTCCTCGTCTCGACAGGTATGGTGTCACTACACTACTAATGGTGAGTCCTGAGCCTCCTCGGCCATCCTCAGCCGCTTCCGCCGCGCATCTTCACGGGCTTCTACATAAATAACTGTTCTCCGATTTGAGCACTTGTGTTCCCCAGGTTCAGAATACAAACGGTTGTCGACCGCATCGCCAACCATGGGCTATTCTGTAGCCTGGAAGTCAATGTCAGTGAATTTATGTTCACTCCTTAGGTGGCGACTCAGCTGATTTTTACACTGATTCATGAAAGGACAGTGGAGACATTTGAACAGGCGTACGTGTTCATTGTGACTTCTTCCAATGTCTGGTCAAACAGTTCCATGCCCGATACATATGCGACCCACATTCCGGTACAAGACAGGGCATACCACCCTCAACCCACTCCGGTCGGAGATCTTCATCTAATTTGGCCACCTCATGATCTGAGGCGCAGACGTCCAAAATTGCGTCTGTCGTCCTATATCATAAAAGTAAAAAACAAATGGATTAAAACTGCATGACCACATTCTATCAGTGGGGCCTGGACACACTCACCACGCGACTGAGGACAACGTCCGGTGGGGCCCTTCTCCGAACGAATCCCCACTCGAATACTGAAGGCCCAAAGCCCACACAAAAAATCTTCGGTAAACTAAGGCGTATGCCGGACCGGAGCACGTTCCCGCCTACCTGCTCTAGATTAGGGAGAAGGAGGAGTCACCAAGCCTCCCATTTCTTCACCCTCATCCATTCCCCACTGTTTGTCTGAAGCAAATCTTCGCCTACGAAGACATCTAGTCCTAATCCTAAGCCTGTTCCCACGGAACTCTCTTCCCCTTCCCTCTCCTGGATACTTTCTGAGCTCGTCCGATGGCAACCCACAGGCGAAATCACGCCTTCATTTGGCTTCGGCTTATCGATATGATAGACCTCAGGTTCAGAAAGCGGATCTCTCTGCACGAGGTAAGTAACGGTGAAAAGTTTCCTCATGACACGATATGGTCCTGTCCATCCTAACCCTAGTTTTAACTCTGCCCCAGGTGGATACCACCTCCAGACATAACTACCAGGTTGATAGGAACGTGCCTTCACCCCACGGTCATAATTTTTCTTCTGCCATACTGCTGCTCTTCCTGCCTTGGTGGAAACAAAACCAAACGCCTTATCTTGTACATGTTTAAGCCAACGTACATATTCTACAGGACACCGATATCACGGAGCCTGAGGAGGATTCCCTACCATACGGTCTAGAGGGCACGCCACTTCACGTCCGAGCATCAATAAATTTGGGGAACAGCCTGTGCTCTCATGTGCGGAAGCCCGGTATGCCATAAGGACAAAGGGAAGCTGTTCATCCCATTTGGATTATTGTGCGATTTAGCCGCTCCACCAAGCCATCTGACTGGGGCCGGTACGAAGTGGTACGTGTCTTCTCCCCGCCCAACAACTCACACATCCTAGCAAACAATGCCGACTGGAACTTCCCTCCCTGATCCGAATGAATCTGCGCCGGCACTCCATATCGGCATATAAATTCACAAACTAATTTATCGGCTACTGCCAATGCCGAATGGTCAGGAATAGCATATGCCTCTACTCACTTCGTGAAATAATCACTAACCACCAAAACGTAGCGGTTCCCATCTACAGTACAAGGGCTTTCCAATATATCTATGGCTACCCGCTCAAAAGGCGCTCCAACGAGAGATTGTTGCAAGGAAGCCCGCCTTCGTCCCGGTCCCGACTTTCTCCGGGCGCATAGGTTACATTGCTTTACCCACCTTCGAATGTCCCACACATGCCTGGCCAATATACCCTTGTCGAATGGACTTCAAAGTCTGTCGCCTTCCCAGATGACCCGCTGTCCTATTACTGTGCAACTGTTGGAAAATTTGCGAACGCACTTTTACCGGAGCTAAAATGAATAAACTAAACTTCTGCGTAACAGTGTGCCACCATTTGTAATACAATACTCCGTCTTGGACAACCAGTACCTCTCAAAGCGAACAAAGGCGCTTAACGTCCCGAGATATTCCAGCCACATCTGTTTTTGGCGGTTTTTCTATGAATCGCGACTTCAGGTCGACAATAGTCGCTACACCAGGATCCCTATCCTGCCAAGCGCACAACTGGCTTAACGACCAGGTTTGTAACCAAGGCGTATGCACCGCTGGTTCACTTACAGCCAAAGTTTGCGGAACACACTTAATTCCGGACGATAACTCTTCTGGTACTGAATGATCTACTCGAGGCTCTGGTGTGCTGTCTGACAGTGAGTGTCCTAGGAAAACACTCCGACCGTTTGTCCTTGTGGCGATAACCCGTCAGCATTGCCATGAATGTTGCCTTGACGATAATGGATGCTAAAATCTAACACTGTAATCCACCTTGCCACCAATCCTTCGGGGCTTTTAAAGTTTCTGGCACGATCAGTTCTTACTATGAACCGGCGTCCCCACAAATAATGACGAAAGTGTATCACAAATGAGACCACAGCCAGCAGTTCCCGATATGTTGCGCAATACTGACGTTGCTGTTTGTTTAACGTCTTACTGGCGTAGGCTAGTACGCGTTCCTCACCGCGTTGTACCTGGGATAACACCGATCCCAATCCATAAGCATCCGTATCCAGAATAAAAACGGTCTCCATTTCTGGGTACGGGAGAACAGGAGGTGAAGCTAGTAAACCCTTAATGTCGCAGAATGCATTTCGGCATTCTTCTGAGAACTCAAATTTCACTCCTTTTCGAGTTAGCGATACTAATGGATGAGAAACGATAGGGAAGTCTGGCACAAATCGCCTATAATAACCAGCCAATCCCAAAAAGCTTCGCACATCGGTTACATTTTTCGCTCCGGCCAGTTCAGAACAGCTTCGATTTACCGGGATTCCACTTAATCTCCTGCTCTGACACAACATGACCCAAGTAAGGAACTTCAGTCTGAAACAGGAAGCACTTGGATGGTTTCAGTTTCAAGTTAGCTTGGCGAAGTCGTGAAAACACCACTCTCAAATTCTCTGAGCCAACTCAAAAGTCGAGCCAAAGACAATAATTTCATCTAAATAACAAAGTCACCGTTCCCAGTGAGTCGTTCAAACGTTGCCGGAGCATTGCACAGGCCGAATGGCATGACCTTGAATTGAAAAAGCCCTTTGTGTGTTGCCAAAGCAGTTTTGTCCCTGTCCTTATCTTCAACCTCACACTGCCAGTAACCAGATATTAGATCCAAGGTTGAAAACCAACAAGCCTTCGCTAATGAATCCAGAGAATCATCTATCCGAGGTAGCGGATAGGCGTCTTTTACAGTCTCTGCATTGACCCGTCTGTAGTCGACGTAAAATCGGGTTCCATCACGTTTCGCCACCAACAAAATAGGGGAGGACCAGGGACTAATACTTGGTTCTATAACGTCGTCCTCTACCAACGGTTCTATTCTCTGTTACCGTTAAACGTTCCAACCTCTCAATTTCCGAACTCAGCATCATTTCGATCCGCTCCAGTCTATCTTCTAGATCATTATTACTTCTCCCTACCTGCCTAAGACCATTTTAATCCCTATCGACTCCAAATGTATCCAAGGCGATCTGTCATTAATTTTACTCCTAACGGGCTGTGTAACTTCCTCTAAAATGTGGCTCGCCCTCTGACTGGCCATACCTCCAACAGTTACCTCCCTTATCCTTCTCCCATCCTCCGTCCAGTTGCCATTGCCGAAATCCTGGTCACGGCACCAAATGTAACGGGACGCAGATGGTTGCGTTCCAACTTGAAGACGAACATCCGGAATGTACAACGGAAGGATGGCATAGGTCTAAAGAGAGTGAAGGAGGATGTCAGTCACAACACGAAAACCAGTTTAGAGAAATAAATAATAATAATTTAATACGATTACATTCAAATAACATCACATTAATAAACAAACAAACAATTATAAAAAGGAGGCCGTGGGTCGTTCTCCCAGCAAGAGTTCGTCAGAACAGAAATACAGATATACTCTGCCTAAAACTGGCAAGAAGTCCACCAGGTGAACATGTGGCACCTTTTGTGGTCAGTAATCAGACGTCATAATCCCCAAATAAATATCCATAAATGAATCATTCATACACAGGAATAACAGACAAACATGGTACCTTTGAGAACTCCTGCTGGGAAAAGACAACCAGACAAAATAAATGCTTGGGGATATATATCCGCGAATGGATACATAATCTCTGGTACATCCGGCCTATATCAGCAGCATCTAGGTATTCCAATGGGAACTAATTGTGCACCCCTGTTGGCTGACCTGTATCTGTTCTCTTACGAATATGACTATATGCAGGCGCTTTCAAAAACCGATCCATTCAAAGCCCGTTCCTTCTCATTCACCAAACGCTATATAGACGATCTTCTCGCTGTGGATAATCGCTATATAAATGACGCAGTGAAGGATATATATCCACCTTCACTGGATTTGAAGGAAACTACAGATACCCTACAGGCACATCTTATTTAGATCTATATCTCTATAAAAATGAAGCGGGCATTTCTCTCGTCGACTTTATGACAAAAGAGATGATTACAATTTCGACATCGTAAACTATCCCTTTCTGGACAGTAATATTCCAGTGGGACCTGCATATGGCGTATACATATCTCGCTTAGTAGCATTTGCTAGATCCTGTGTTAAATGTGACGATTTTAATCAACGTCACAAACCACTGGTGCAGAAACTTAAAAAACAGGGCTATTCCACCAAGCGCCTACACTCAAAGTTTCTCAAATTTGGCGATACATATTGCATGCTGATAGCAAAATACGAACATAGTGTGCAAGATCTATGGCGCTACGTTTCGTAACTTGTGTCTAATTCCGCTTAACCCGGGGCTAGGGGCCGTATGAACCCATGTACTTCAAGAACCTCATGGTACTCATATGAACAGTCACAATCAAAGCGTGACTTTACAACGAATATTATGGATTAAGAATACTGATCAGCGATACGGATTTGATATTTTTGGAACATCATGATGTCTTGCCGGCATCATTGAAAACTGTTGACCGCTTCTCTCTTGCAGGAAACAAGCCTATGTGTTTGTCTACTATGATTGTCTTTTTGAATTTGGTGCTAATACTGTTATATGGAAAATGGAATAGGTCTTTGGATTATGGACGCGGATATTCTCTAATGGACGACGGCTGGATTATGAATGACGGACTAGACGCTTGTAATCTCAACGATTCAGGACTCTCCATAAATTATAACAGACGCGAGACATCACTTAAATTCAAAAATATAACAACGGAATACACTTTCAGAACATATAAATACAACACGGACATTGACAAAACGACTGGGTAAAACAAAAACATCCTGAGAAATATTCAATTACAAGCAGAATACAGTAGGGGAAATAACTCGGTTAAGCGCGATTAAGGCTCAGCCACCGCTACACGTGTATATGGCGAGATTCTGATGGTTGACGTTACTTCCCCGATGCCCGTCCCCGGTACAGACTTTTTGGTATTTGATATATATTGATGCTGAAAGTTGAAAGTTGATGCTGGGGCGAAATCGGGCCTTACAGGCTAGTCTTTTGTGTTAAATGTCGCAATTTCCATCTGAGGCCGATACAGCTCACCAATCCCCAGTGTACGAGTTGTCACAGCGAAACAGCTCACCAGTTACCAATATACGAGTTGTCAGAGCCTTTCCATCATAGCTCTCTAGATTTGTATCTAATACCGCTTATGCCGGTGCTAGGGGCCGCGTGGTCCTGTCATCCAAGTTGCCACATGAACAAGTACAATAAAAGCGTACCTGAGATACAACACAAATCACGAATCGTTAGATTCTTGTCACAAAACATTGTTGCAGAAACTTATAAAACGCCTCTCTCTTGCAGGAAACAAGCCTATGTTTATGCATGCTATGATTGTCTTTTTGAATTTGTTGCTAATACTGTTATATGGAATATGGAATAGGTCTTTGGATTATGGACGAGGATATTCTCTAATGGACGACGGCTGAATTATGAATGACGGACTAGACGCTTGTAATTAGAATAAGTTAACCAGAAGACTATACCTTGAAGTCATGTGACTGTCAGTATGTCGGCACCACTTCCCACTTCCCTGTTATGCGTTGTAAGTTTGCCTGTATATGGCGAATGGACGTTTTGTCCCCAAGGCCCGCCCCTTGTACAGGTCTTTTGGTCTTTGATATATGTTGGCTTTCTGGAAAGTTGAATCTGGGTCGACATCGGACCTGACAGACTAATCCTTTGTGTTAAATGCTGTCATCTGGGGACGATACAGCTCACCAATCCCCAGTGAACGAATTGTCAAAGCGAGACAGCTCACCAGCTAACAATATACGAGCTGTCAGAGCATTTCCATCATAGCTCTCTAGATTTGTATCTAGTACCGCATGTGCCGGTGCTATGGGCCGTGTGGTCATGTCATCCAAGTTGCCACATAAACAGGTACAATAAAAGCGTACCTGAGATACAACACATATCGCGAAACGTTAGATTCTTGGTATGTGCTTTAGAATAGGTTAACCAGAGGACTATACTGTGAAGTCATGTGGCTCTGTCAGTATGTCGGCACCTCTTCCCACTTCCCTTATATTCGTTGTAATTTCTCATGATCTCAACCTTGCTTTTCAAACATGGCGTATCGATAGATTTTTAATCGGTTTCTGACTGTTATGGCTGGGCTGGGACGAGTGTTGTAGGCCCATGTACGATTGGGGCGGAGAATACTTGAAGCTGATAAAATGTAGTCTAATAATATATATTATCAGATCATAATGTTATTATCCAACCATTCAATAAGTTCAACTTTTCATCATTATGATCATTTTTTGATGACTTTTCTACAAAGAGTACTTTTGTTCAGATATGATATTGTTTAATCACCTACCCGAGGGCTCCTCACACAGAATCGAACATTTCCCTGCCAAAGCCGACCCATTCATCTTCAGACATCTGGCCTTGTCGGCCACACACTGTCCTCACTCCGATACAGCTTGGCAGAGACTGACGAGGATTTCACACACAAAAACCCGATTTACACCAAACAACGCCCTGGAGACTCATTGTGTTTGTACTTGATGTGAAATCCGAGAGTAGAGTATATGTATGTGTACGAAATATATATATATATATATATATATATATATGAAGCCATTTGAAGCCATTCGGTTTTGGTTTGACAAATTCCCTGAAGAAATGCACACCAGATTTTCTAAAGATTTTGTTCTCGAAAGTATTCGATTTATATTAGAAAACAATACTTTTCATTTTAATGGCAAACACTACTTACAAAGGTTAGGAACGGCCATGGGGACAAAGATGGCCCCAAACTACGCTACATTAACTCTCGGCTACCTCGAACAAAAACTGTACACACAAGTAGGAGAAAAATATGGCCAAAACGAAAAAGCTAACTTTGAAAAAATATTAAAACGCTATCTTGATGACATTTTTCTTCTGTGGGATAATTCTATTGATACCTGTGATAACATCCTCCAATTACTTAACAATCTCCACCCTGATATTAACTTTACAATGGAGACCAGTGACACAGAACTCCCCTTCTTGGATATTCTATTAAAGAAAGACGGGGACAAACTTATTACAGACATCTATCACAAACCAACTGATACCAAACAGTACCTTCATTTCAAAAGTAATCACCCCAGACACACAAAGATACATATACCGTACAACCTTGCAAGACGGATATGTACCATTGTTACCCAGCCACATTTACGGAAAAAGCGTCTTAGTGATTTAGAGATAGACCTCATCAAGAGAGGTTTTCCGAAAGAAATAATAAAGAAAGGAATAGAAAAGGCTACACAACACGACATTATTTTTCTAAGAAGCACTCATGCTAAACCAACAGAAGACACCTTAGCCTTTGTAACAACGTACAACCCTCACCACCCTGATATATTCTCTAAAGTTTCCCAAAACTTCAATATACTAGAGCAAAGCGACAGGATGAGGGAAGTAACAAAAGATCTCAAAATTATTAAAAGTAACCGACAGCCCCCTAATCTTAAAAAACTATTAACTAGAGCCAGATTTGAAGAGAATCCTTCAACACCCGAAGTAAAGAAATGTAAGGATACTAGATGTGGTACCTGTTCGCACTTAATCGAAGGAAGTACCGTAACTTTTCAATCCTCTGGTAAAACTTTCACAGTCAAATATGACATGAGCTGTGACTCTAGAAATGTGATATATGTAATAAAATGTGGTGGCTGTGGTGCAGATTACATAGGTCAAACACAATATCTACGGGGTCGAGTTCGTGTGCACAAACAGCAAATAACGACCGACTCACTTAGGTACATGCATGTATGTAAGCACATACATTCATGTGGAAAAGATAAATTCTCTATTTTTCCCTTCTACAAGGTCACAAACTCCACATCTGTTCAAAGGTGGTTAGATATAAAAGAAGACGAATTTATCAAATTTCACAGCCCCACCCTGAATAGATAATTGCATCACCCGCTTGTATCTTTATTATCATGTTAATTAACTATTATGAAAGATACTATATGTATATGCATCTTTATTTTGTGAATTGTACATGGAACGAATCATATTTATGACTAATACATGTATACATATACTATGCAAATCATATCTATATTTAATGTATATAAAATGCTAACCTTGTAACATTGTACTAATATTGGTATGCATGTTACAATGAGATTTATAACCGCTTAATTGACTCACAATATTATGTACCGCCATTTACCTTAGAGATTATCATAATGCGAGCTAATGACGAAATAAGTTAATCCGTACATGTTCGGACAATTTCTATTGTTTACTGTATCGAATACGATTGAGCATTATGTCTTTACTTGTTTGTTACTATGGCCATTTTGTTGTTATATAATTATGCTATAAAAAAGCCCACTGTAATGAAAATAATATTACTTGCTCTCTGAAGAAGCTGAAGTAAAACAGCAGAAATGCGCATCAGAGCTATGTGACCGTGTTGGCAGTTAATCTTTTTTTCATTTATATTTCTTCTCGTTAGACTCTTTTACCTTTTCACTATATATATATATATATATATATACGCATTAGTATAATATAACGGTAACGTATTTGTTTATTAGGAATGTAGTTTGAACTACACTATAAAAAACACGTTTCTGTTATTTACACATTATTTGTCAAAATGTTAGTTTGATCTTACAATTGAGGTTTCTGATAATATTTGCCGGGTAGATACTTCATGTAGGTAGCTATTGTCTGGGTCTTTGTGTCGCTGAAAAGGCACAAGTCTAGACACATTGTTGTCCCCAGACTTGGCTATTGTATGCATTGTCTCGGCATTTTCACATGGAGTATGAACCATTTGCCGTCATGGTTGTCTAGTTTGGGTATTTAATATGGGAAAATGTTCTCAAATTATATTATTGCAGAAAACCTGTTTATACGTTGGATATCCGTCTGTGATGGCATGTGATGTTAGCCATACAAGACGAGGCATGCGTTCACGGGTGAGACGTGGCGTATGAAACCCAATTACCGTTTCGTTGGACGGTGGGGCGACACAGGCGTTGACGTAGTTCGTGGACGTACATCGTTGGGCTGCGTGTGGCCGGGATCCGGAGATAGATCGTTTTGTCTTGTCCTTGTAAATTATTGTACTTTGTAAACCCCGGTTGTGTTTATATATTGTTTTGAGCTCAGAATGTCAAATTTATTATCGTATAAATAAATATGTTGTATGTAAAAAAATGTGTTGTCGTTAATCTAGTTCTGACGTCACCGTCACGTGTTAATTTTGACCATCAGCTTATAGCACATATAGTACGAACGGGTGGACAAATTTGCAGAGGCGTGGTATTCAGATATGGCGCATGTGCAGAAGTCCTTCAACTTGATATACTCTATTCACATCCCGCGAGACTCGCTTCTGCGTTAAGTTTCACGGGTAAGAAACCCTTCAAAATTTGGAAGGTGGGGGCGTGTGATCTTCCGGCCAGTCACCATTAACTGTTTCCATCAAATGAAGGCGCTAAACTGAGCAGATTAGTCTATCTATAATAGTACTAAACTACCCGACATATATGGCGTTTATGGAGTGATAGCTGTTTGTGAAAACAAAGAAACTTCACAATCGGCTTATTCCCTCTCACCTGTTTGGGTTGTCACGTGGCCCAAGCTGTCTGTCCCTTTTATTGCCTCTTCTATGGACTTTTGGCATTCCTTGTATGTTTGCTGACCCGAAGACTAGAATTTCATTAATTTCTTTTGTTTATTTGACCGGTTAATTTTTTATTTGACTGACTTTGGCTCAGAGGATAGAAACCGTTGTATATTCGGATAAATTCTTTTAGAGCTTTCGAAATTAACTTGGACAATTTGCAGTAGGATATATTAAGAAAATTGAGTAATTGAGATACCAGTATACGGTGAATTTTAGTTATCTGTCGGGATTCGACGGCTGTCGTTCACCCTTCTTCTTTCGAAGATCAACGCAAGACCAGGCATAACTACACCATGTTGGATTCTGTCAGAAGAAAATCATTGTCGGATCTTTTCGCGGTAGATGGAAGGGAGGTTATCATGCCCACGCAGACGTCAGGGGAGCCACCCGACTAGACCCGGAAGTCAACTTCTTATCCCTATCAGCGGAACAACAAGGAGTAGAAAATGAAATAATGATGGGGGCTGAAGTCGATCTTCCGGATGACGACTATGACTCAGACCAGGAGTTATTCGAACTGCAGCACGAGCTAGAAGAACTCAAATAGCCAAAGAAATTGGCCGCTGACCATCAGAAGATTAGGAAAAAACAGCTGTTACTGTATTAGATTCAATGCTCCAAACAGGAACTGAAGGCCAGCCAACAACAGCAGCATTTCGACCCCCCTCGTGTTCGACCCCCTCCCCTCCGATCGGAGGGTTAGGCAATCGATTGCCTAAGAAGAAAAAAGAAGAATAATCAGTTTCAATGATTTCGAGCCAAGTGATGACGCCATGATACATTTTGTAGTTACGGACCTGTTGCTGTGAAATTCCAATGTAAACTATGGCATTTATATACAGCAAAAGCATTCGTTAAGGTAAACTGAAAATTTTCGCCTATTAATCCGAATTTCCCAAAAGTCAGCCCATTCAATATATTCTGTCATTTGCATTTGAAAATGTATTTAAATTATTGTAAACGAAGCCATACTGAGAACACCCAGCTAGTGAAATCAATTATACAGAAAAGAATTAATAACCCATAACCAATCCACGTGAACACCTTTCAGAAGGGAGGTTGGGGAACGTGATGCAAACAGTACAATTTAATTAGCTAGAACAGTTTCCTTCTCCTCTCTTTTAAGATAAAAAACGTTCAGTATGGAGCTAGAGCAATGCGAATCTAGGACAATGGAATGGGCAGACACAAACCCGTCATGTACTCACACTGACTGAAAAGTAATCCACGATATTTTATTTCATTTTTTACGGCTAACACGGTTTTGACGCAAAGGAACAAAAAAGAATGCAATCCACGTGCTTTCCATTCAATCTAATCGTATGTGATACTTTTTATCCCGCTCACTCTCACTACATGCACATGTAATTGGATGATGATGTCGGTAATTGGATGAAGAGGTTCCTGACAATTTGAAATTAAAATATCATTTTTCTTATATTTCGACGAGGTAGAGCAAGCCTTCAACATTCAAAATGAAGGATAAAATTCAGGAGTCACCAGGCTTAATTTTGCGTAATCTAGGAATTCATATGGTGTATTATAATAGTTTAACACTACTCTATTATATTGGATTAGATAGAAATTCTATGGAAAGTGCCTCTATTTTCATAGAAAATGCTAATATTTTCTGAGAAGTTAAAATGTCATTTTATTCAAACTGACTCAAGAGTTTTTTTTGGAACAATGCTGAATCGGAAAATCTAATAAAAATGAGGGATCAACATGGAAAACAATGGTCATTGGGCCAATTTACGCTGATTTCGCTAAATCAGTTTGCTAGTGTTACTGCGTTGACGTCGTATCGCCTCAAAATTTGGAAAACACATTTATCAAATTCAAAATCTTTTCACAACTGTTTTCTTAAAAGCTTATGTTTTATTTATACTATGATTTATTCTTTTAATTTGGTGCTAATGTTATCATATGAATTAGGTCTTTGGATTATGGACGCGGAAATTCTTCAATGGGCGACGGCTGAATATTGAATGACGGACGGACTAGACGGGTTTAATTATTCTATTTTGGTCGATGAATTTGTAAAACAGAATTTGTCTGAAATCTCCTTAAGTTGAGACCAATGTCTAGGATCTCTTTATAACAAACTCCCGTGATGTTATGGAACTGTAAACGTCTGTTCGTAGTTGAACTTTGGTAGTTACCCAATGACTCGCCATCAATTGCAATTCTTTAATCCATCGATATTTGGTTATGCTATTCAAACCGTCGAAAGAATTCACCTGATATATTCCGAGCTCGATTTTAGGATTTGCTAATTTGCTCGATGTAATCATTCAAATCAAATATAAAACCCTATTTTTTAATATTAGGGATAATTCCATTACTAGTCTTAAAAAATATGAAAAAAAGCAGCACTGGTTCAAAGAAAATTTATCGTGATCACTACTACTAATAAGAATCTCCCGTCACAGCGAATTAGCAAGAGAGAATGGAAAATGCAAAAAAAAAGCATTGGATGTTGACGAGAACGTTCCTCTGTATGTAATAACTTCAAGTACGTCTTAATGTCATCATACTTGAATACTCTTTTCAACTTAAACGCATCAACGTTGAGTCCAATTCGTAGAAACGTGTCTGGTGTTATAGAAGTGGAATGCATGGTCGAAGAATAGTTGATCTCGAGTTTCCTAAATGAACCTATACTGCCATTGCTCCAGTGCGTATTATTACAAGTCGGAAAACGTGGACGAATCGATACATTTTGGCTTATGTTATTAAACACGTTGGAAGAATCCTTCAGAGCGCTGTGTGTGGGAAAAAAGAAATACCCTTGATATATTGTTATAGCGTTTCTGTGGTAGCGTGTAGCCATCTGGAAAGAAATCCCCGAGAGACGGTTTAGAATGGAAACTTAACGGTTTAGCACTGAAACGCAATTCCGTTGAATGGTGGGGGCTGCTCCTTAATATCTAATCCCATTAATTGAATTTTACTTCACTTGTCTTGTTGTCCCTAAAGATAACTTTTTCTTCTCTTATTTGGTGAAAGGGGGCTCTTTTTATCATTCGCCGTAATTGTAACTTAAACGAACCACGAAAGTATGGACCAGATCTAAATGGAGGTAATTGTAATATACGATGGAAAGCGAGTACCTAAATCTTCAGGGAGAATGAGACGAAGCATATAGCATAATTTAATTTCGTTAAATAGTTTCCATTTTGTCGTTTATTTCTGTGAATATTTTGAGGACACAAAGCTGCAGCTCAAAAACAGGAGGAGCGCAAAATAGGACACCAACTTAGGTAGCGTTCCCCATTAACGTTTTTGCTTCGTTCGTTCAAATCTCTGAAAAAAAGCCAGGTCGTTCTACACCCATCGTTTTGATTTTCGTGGAAAACCATTGAAAAAACCATTCAACGCATTGGTTCGTTCGCCAGTGAACGAAGTCGTTCGTTTTACAGAAAACCATTGCGGGTTTTTTCTTCTTTGTTTGCCATCGTTCGATCGTTCGCTGGAAAACGATGGCGCAATAATACAATCACGCGATGTTCGCATTATCCAACCTGATAACGCAATCTCCGTGGGCACTGAGAAAATAATCCGTTAATTCGATGCCGAATTCTCTGACGTTTGGAGAGGCAGTAAATTACTTTTACGTGTAACTAGATGTTGAAGTTCAGCTGCATAATTAGAAGACAAAAGAAAGTAATGCACAGCTTTTTGCCCCGGTTTGAGCCGATACCATCGCGTCAGACACTGATTATTCTGTTCGCCCTAAATGGCTAAATGCTATCTCCCTGCCAATCCCCTATCGCATTATTTATTGTTATCTGAATTTGTATTATATAGAGAGTCTATTATATTGATAGCTATATGTACGTGTAGGAACAAACGCTACACCAGCCCGTGGTGACGCCTCCCGGTTTCCTCCCCGTTTTATTTCGATCGAAACGTCCCGGTTTTCCAAAATGGAAATGAAAATTATTGGTAATCTGGAAGGGGGTCCCGGTTTCTATATGTCCGTATCTTTGGCCGTTTCGTAGCTTCTCAGATGATCGGAGTGTTGTGCGGGCACCAAATTTTGGGACCGCTTGTCGTATAGCCATATCGCGGCCCAAAATGAGATCCCGACAAAGATTTTTTTCCGAAACGTCTTTCTTCCATACTAATGAACGTTTAATCGGTATTTCCATGTCCTGAGGTGTTCCTACTTCAATTGAAAGAAAACGTTTCGTTTATCTCTAATGAATATATATTTGAATTATATTCTCTTACCTGGATAATTGATTGTATATCCGACGCGGAATAAATGACATATTATGGGTATTCTTTGCCTCTTTTGCAGAATACATAGAACATAACCGACAACCATAGAGTGTTTAACGTCATAACGCGAAATAAGACATGAACTACGGTCGATTTTGGAAATAAATCGACATGTCATTTGTATTAATGACACCGAGAGGTGCACCTTCCTTCATAAATGATTTGTTGATACTGAATCGCAGAAAATAATATGAATTCCTTACCTTCCGGTTAAAGAGTTGTTTGTATATGTCGGCCATAGGCGGAGCGCGTTGTTAGTTTCACTGTGTGAAGCAATCAGTTTCATGTCGGGTAATACTTATAGGCGTTGATTGCAAATTCAACTCAGTCTTAGTGATGTATATTTCACGCGGCTATTGACCTCTAATAATTGTAAACCGGACGCAAGGCTATTAACTGGAATTGAAGAGTTTTAACTTTTTTTTTCTTACCATGAATCTATATTATTGTATTTATTTTCTTCTCAGTTTAGGCCCGATTGTTCCCAAATTAACTCGACATGAACTTCCCGTAGACATATTCTCTGCCAAAGATATCAAAACAAGTTCAAAGAAAGAGATTATAAGACTGCTTGACAACCGAAATTGGAGGTGTTGATGATTCACACGTCACACCATAGTCGGTCTGTGAAAAACCGTCGACTTAAGAAAACAACGAAGTGGAGGTTCGGAGGAGTCAATTTCTTTGAAAGAAAAAACTCAAACATTGTTAGCAGGCGTGCCTTAATAATATGCTTACCTTGTATTATTTGTAGCTGATTTCCTGTGTCCAGTAAATTAACCAAATAATAAAAGTAATTCAGGGCGCAATGAAGTTTTGGACCTACGGTCACACACGTTTTACTATCAACGGTACTGCTTTGTCCATGAGAACGCTGACATGGAGTGCTCAAACACTTAAATCGAGCGTTCATTTTAAAATTCTGCGGCTTCGAGTGAATTAGCCGATTCTTCCTTACTTCTATTTATATCTCCCTCTGCTCTCTCGTTGTTATTTATTATTTAATTATTTATTATAATATTTAGCGCTGCAAAAGATCTTAAGTGAACTAAGAAATGTACCGTGAAATGTAAATAGGACATTGAGTTGATGGGTCGCGAAATCCGTATGGGAAGCGGCCCTTAAACTACAATTGAATTACCAGTCCATGCTGTGGTCTTCAATGTCATCATTTGTCTGAATAACGGGGGAATCTCTAACGAAGCATCAAGTCAAGCTGCTGTCAAATAAATATTTATCAATAAAGATTTTCTCCCATTCTGATATACTTTAAGAACAACATATGTAATTATATTCTAGACTTGCAGAATCTCGTACATTTCATCACCTCCCATGCATGGTCTTCTCTTCAGTGAGGGCATATGTCATATCTCAGTTTAACCAACCAGCGCCCGAGCTCGGCGATGTTCCGTTTCACTGAGCCATGTGAGCCGTTACATGCATAGGGCAGATAGACAAATTTTGCTGTAAAAATCAAGCCACGCTTATTTGAACTCTAATATTTCAGTATGTATCGCAAAATACATGGCATGATGGCATTTCAAATGATTAATAACTTTGAAATGAAAATGTTTATTTTAAGAATAACACTAAATTGTGTTGACATCGAAAATAGGCATTCAATTCTTCACAAATCGCTGCAAGATAGGATCAATCTATAATACTTAACCCTCTCTGTACCGTATCGGTACAATTGTACCGATAGAAATATAGTTCAATGATTTCCTGTCGGTGGCATACAAAAATAAAGACTTTCTAGATAAATATTTTCATCATATTATATCTCGTATGAAAGCGTGGAGTATAATCTTTGAAACCATGTAGGCGATGATAAGTATATATTCGCTTCATTCATGTTCATGACAGTATTGATACCCGCTTGGAACTGTTAAAAATGCCGGTACAGAAGGAGTTAAACAAGCGTATTTTTTTAAATGAATTTAAATGCAAATAATATCAATCATTCAACAATACAAGAAATTTTGGTGAATCTTGTCCAGGCTGAGTTGTGCGGTGCCGTTGGTGGGGACCGGGTGTTTATTTTGATCTTGAAACTATATGTCAGGCCGATACTCAATATCGGGATTATGTAATATTTAATTTCAGTGGTCAGATAGTTAGACGGTTACCGTATCCGTGTTTAATCGGTGTCAGGACATTTCGGCGCGCGACATTTTCCCACAAAGTGAAGGGTACAACATTTCGGAACCCCTTTTTGTCAGACCAAATTGCGCTAAAAGTGAAGATTTTCACATTCATTTTTTAAAATATGTTCAACATATATAAACATACCGTTTTAATGGTTACCAAGTTGTAGGTTATCATAGTTGCTCACGATTATCCGCGACATTTCGGCAACTTTTTTCACATATTAAGATTGATGGCGATTGATTGGTGAGGTTTTTACTAGTGATAGAATATTTATATAATGCTTTTTGCTCTATGAGAAATTCACAACATTTCTAAAACCAACTGCTTATATGAAAAAAAGTTTCAGAAATGTCGCAGATATTCGCAGCCAAAAAATTTACAACTTGATAACCCTTAAAATAGTCTGTTTACATGTTAACATATGTTAAAAAAAGATAAGAAAATCATAATTTTTAATATGATTTGGCTCGTTAAAAAACGTGCCGGAATGTCGTGTGTCGAAATGTCGTACTCTTCACTTTGTGACGAATGTCGCGTTCCGAAATGTCGCTGTAAGCGAATTCGTTTAATCATAATGATTTTTTTTAATTCTTTCCAATTCTACACAAATATTAATCCTTTGTCACTCTCAATGTAACAGTCTTAACCCTGTCCTCGCCATTTCATGCTACCCTATTTTTATTTTCACAAATATCCACAGTACCCATTTTTCTTCAATTGCCTGTTTTAGATAGAAAGAAACGTTCAATATTAAAACAATCAGAAAGTACACTAAGAGAAACACAAACCAACTGACAAACACGCATTTCCCAACTGTAACCAAAGTGGTTCCATAAGAAAGCATTCTGGCCACACATGGGTTAATAATATTAACATTATATATGTTATTTGTTTGATGCCGACAGCATACATGTATTTGAGAAAATAATACAAACTAAATAATCCAGTTACCGGAACAGAATGAATTGAGTTTAATATGGTCAGTTTAATACGGTGCCGGGTATATACCGATAGGCCTGTTATCGACGGTTTAACAGCCTACACGTATGAGCTACCATCATTCAGGCAGTGTGTGGGCGTGTCTTAGTGTGACGTCACTCAGGCGGAACTACTTTCGATCGTTTTTTCTCCAGCAAGTCACAGCCTTAAAAACTCTATAGAAAACCATCGAACGAACGCAATGATTTTTTCTTCGTTCGTTTTTTCAATGGTTTTTTTGAAAAAACGAACCAACGATACACCCATCGTGGCATGGTTTAAACGAAATGGTTTAAACCATGGAAACACGAACGTTAAATGGGAACGACCCCTTACCGCATGTGCTTATCGTAATTAAATAGTCATAAAGTAATGAAGTAGTTTGTGCGCTATCTTAATTTCAGTACCATATTTGCCTAGGGGTATACACGTCAGATTAGACATTCAATTGTCATCCGTCGTCCACAAAAGTATTGCCAAGTCAGTAATCGGAAGAACTTTTTCGTAAGACAGTTAATATAAATGCAAATGCATTCAATGAAAATTTAAAAAACACAACGGTTTCATGCAGGAGAGAAGATTGTGTCTGTTTATCCGAACGCCATGGGGATACCAAACACATGATGTTCAAACGCCTTCTGGCGGAAACGGAACACATTCCGTCCAAGGGGAACACATGACGTTCAAACTGTAAGTCGTCTACCTGGGGGCATGTTAAAAATGTTACGTTGTTACAATGTTCAACATGCAAAACGACTTCCGCCTCGATCGTATTCGATCGGATTACAAGCGTCTAGTCCGTCATTCATAATTCAGCCGTCGTCCATTAGAGAATATCCGCGTCCATAATCCAAAGGCCTATTCCATATTCCATATAACAGTATTAGCACCAAATTCAAAAAGACAATCATAGTATACATAAACATAGGCTTGTTCCCTGCAAGAGAGAAGCGGTCAACAGTTTTCAATGATGCCGGCAAATCCGCATCACTGATCAGCACCCTCAATCCACAATATTCGTTGTAAAGTCGTCAACTAAAGAATGATGTATCTCAGTCACGCTTTGATTGTGACTGTCCACACGAGTACCATGAGAACCCTGAAGCACATGGGCCCACACGGTCCCTAGCCCCGGGTCAAGTGGAATCAGACACAAGCCACGAAACGCAGCGCCACAGATCTTGCACGCCACGCTCGTACTTCGCCATCAGCATGCGATATGTATCGCCAAATTTGAGAAATCCCGAGTGGAGGCGCCCGGTGGAACAGCCCCGCTCCACAAGGGACAGTTCACGACGTCGAAACTGCAATCATCTTTTTTGTCACAAAGTCGACGAGAGAGAAGGCCCGCTTCATTTTTATAGAGATAGGATGTCTCTAGTTCTAAAATGAAATTGTTGTAGGTTATATCACGCACTTGAAGATTTGTTTCCCAAGTTTTCAACTGAGATTTGCCCGACACAAGATTGGCAAGATTCCAAGCCGAACATGAAACAAAAAGAGCAAGGCAGTTGTCCAGCGATTCGGTTGAATGACGATGTTAATGCGTTCATGCCCATATTTAGGATCACTCTCTGAAACTGATTGACATTCATGCAATAACTGAAACCTGGTTGGATAACAGCAATCACTCCAGAGGAGTACAGTTCTCGAAGACAGCACACTGAAAATTATCTGTTTACGAACTAGGTACGTTTGTCGACGAAATCGGTGGTGACATTGTATTTATTAGTAAATTTTATCTAACTTCAGAGCTGATAAAGGATACACCTTCGGCCGATATAGTGTGAATAGTTCACACCAACAAAGTATTCACTGCTGATGAGAGTGGCTTACAGATCGTGGAACGCAGAGTGTGTCTAGCTCTTGTATTTATCTTAAATATCGAAAAAGATCTAGTGGTGGGCGATTTTAATTTCCACGAGATTGATTGAGCAAAACAAAGAATCCCAATTATTCCTGGGACAGTAGATGCCGGCAACTTCACAGAACTGCAACTTACCCGACTAAGCAACATCTTCTGCTCTAAGTGGTATGAGTGGAAAGATTGATGATGTATCTTTGTAAAACTCTCTTCTCCCCTTTCCTCTACTGATCACAACAGTATAACTAACAGTAAATGTGTTCATCTAATGGAAAACCTTAGCTGACAGTAGGGTGTATTTGTATTCCAGACTACTATGGAATGAAGGAGGCTTTAGACAGGAATTGCTGAAGAGGAGGAACAACATAGATCTGTACAATTTATGCCACACATCTTCGTAATGTGACATTTAAAAGACACAACAAAATGGGGTCCGATGCAAGTACTTCAAACCTGTCTCCAAAGAAAGTCAGGAAACGACATAAATTTACGCAGTTTTATTGAACGTATTGCGCTAAAATGCTGATAGCCAAATACGAGCGTATCGTGCAAGATCTATAGCGTTACGTTTCGTAATTCCGCTTAACCCGGGGCTAGAGGCCGTATGAACCCATGTACTTCAAGATTCTCATGGTACTCATATGAACAGTCACAATCAAAGCGTGACTGAGATACAGCATTCTTTAGATGACGACTTCACAACGAATATTATGGATTAAGAATACTGATCAGCGATACGGATTTGATATTTTTGGAACATCATGATGTCTTGCCAGCATCATTGAAAACTGTTGACCGCTTCTCTCGTGCAGGAAACAAGCCTATGTTTATGTATACTATGATTGTCTTTTTGAATTTGGTGCTAATACTGTTATATGAAATATGGAATAGGTCTTTGGATTATGGACGCGGATATTCTCTAATGGACGACGGCTGAATTATGAATGACGGACCAGACGCTTGTAATTCAGTCGTGCTGCTGTCATTTTTCTGTAGCCCAGTTAATTTCGGCATTATGCTGATCTATTCCAACATGCTTCAGTTATCGTATTCTCCAAAGCACTGTGCCATCGTACTTCATCTCGCACAAGATCTCAATGAGTTCTCCAATGTTCTGTTTTTCGTCTTATTTTATTCCAAAATATGTTTTCACTTAAGGTCGAGACAGCACAAGCGTGCATGTATCATAATATATTTACATTGTGAACAAAAAAGAAGTTCACATTTTTTACATAAAACAACTTTTGATCTGCTGAAACTACATCTGTAGTTACATCACTATGTCACTGGGGCGTTGAGTTGGTCTCATGATAAATTACAAGCGTCTGGTCCGTCATTCATAATTCAGCCGTCGTCCATTAGAGAATATCTGCGTCCATAATCCAAAGACCTTTTCCATATTCCATATAACAGTATAAGCACCAAATTCAAAAAGACAGTCATAGTATACATGAACATAGGCTTGATTCCTGCAAAAGAGAAGCGGTCAACCGTTTTCAATGATGCCGACAAGACATCATGATGTTCCAAAAATATCAAATCCGTATCGCTGATCAGTATTCTTAATCCATAATATTCGTTGTAAAGTCGTCATCTAAAGAATGGTATATCTCAGTCACGCTTTGATTGTGACTGTCCATATGAGTACCATGAGGATCTTGAAGTACATGGGTTCATACGGCCCCTAGCCCCGGGTTAAGCGGAATTAGACACAAGTTGCGAAACAAAACGCCATAGATCTTGCACGCTACGCTCGTATTTTGCTATCAGCATGCGATGTGTATGGTCAAATTTGGGAAACTTTGAGTGGAGGCGCTTGGTGGTGTAGCCTTGTTTTATGAGTTTCTGCAACAATGTTTTGTGACGTTGATTAAAATCTTCACATTTAACACAGGATCTAGCAAATGCTACTAGGCGTGATATGTATACGCCCTATGCAGATCCCACTGGAATATTACTTTCCAGAAAGGGATAGTTTACGATGTTGAAATTGTAATCATCTCTTTTGTCATACAGTTGACGAGAGAGAAGGCCCGCTTCATTTTTATAGAGATATAGGTCTACATATGATGTGCCTGTAGGGTTATCTGTAGTTTCCTTCAAATCCAGTGAAGCTGGATATATATCCTTCACTGTGTCATTTATATAGCGATTATCCACAGCGAGAAGATCGTCTATATAGCGTTTGGTGAATGAGAAGGAACGGACTTTGAATGGATCGGTTTTTGAAAGCGCCTGCATATAGTCATATTCATAAGAGAACAGATATAGGTCAGCCAATAGGGGTGAACGATTAGTACCCATGGGAATACATATATGCTGTTGATATATTGTGCTGCCAAATTTCACATATATACTTTTAATGAGAAATTCAAGCAACTCTATAAACAAAGAAACATCCCATGAATGATATCTCTTGTATGTAGTAGAGCTAAAGAATGCTTTATGGCTTCCGACATTAATATATCTACGATCAGTTTTCTTGAACACAGATACTATTAATGAACTTAGACGGTCAATAAGGTCCTGATGAGGGATTGTAGTATAGAGAGTCGAGAAATCCCATGTGGATACATGTCTGTACGGTATGTGACCTTTAGCATCAAGTTCTTCCGTAAGACATTTTGAGTTTTTCAATATCCACATACATTCAACGCCAGAGTTTTTGGAAATAGTGGCGCAATACCTTTCCCAAAATGATTTTACCTCCTGAAGGGCCCTCGTCAACAGGGTTGAAAGAAGCTTGGTGGTGCAGCTTCTGGAACCAGCTATGAATCTAGCTTTGTATGGTGATTTATACATTTTGGGAGTCCAGTATACTTTTGGTATATCGTTATGTTTGGTTGGAAGACAAATACCTCTTTCCCTGAGAAACGTTTTTCTCTAATGGACGACGGCTGGATTATGAATGACGGACTAGACGCTTGTAATTGTGATTGTTAAATAGATCTTCCAGAGTAAATGCAGTTTGAGAGTGAGTAGACGTATTTGGTGACGATATGTCTACACTCAATTCTTCAACCAGCATCTGGTTATAGTAATATTTACATATGAATATTATATTATTTGAAGCTTTGTCTGCTGGGACTATGACGAGTTTACTCTGGAGATTTGCTAGAACTTCTTGCGAATTGGGGCTTCTCATTACTTGTTTTACTCGGGGAAGGGTACTTCTGCCAATATGGCGGATTGTTTCAACGATCTTGCTCTTGGTGAGGTCCAGCCAATCAGCGAGTACTGTAGGTTCAACTTTTTCTCGCTTAGACCAATCAATAACGTACTGTTCCAAAGCAGACAGGACTATCTCCTGGTCGGCCTTCAGATTTATATTTCTCGGCTCTCTATATTTAGGTCCCTTCATCAGGAGTAATCTTAGGTCCTTATCATTCACCACATCAAGGTCACCAGTCACAACATGTTTGCATGGTGTATAGATATAGTTCGACGATTCACAATCACAACTATAGCCCTCCGACGTGTATAAGTTCCAGTCAAACTCCTTGACAGCATTGGAGTAATTGAATATTTTGGTGGCTATAGATTTAGTATACTTATATGAAATGCAAGGAGGTTCTGTGAACTTAAAATAGTTTGGTACAGTGTTGCGTAGCTCTGGATCATTCAGGATTCGAGGTGAATTAATAATGTCCAGTCCTTTATCTAAGTAGTTGAGTTTCAAGAAAAGCCGATTCACTGGACGATACAACCAAAAAGAGATTCGAATGCTGGTGCATTTGCATTGCATCTGTATGGTTAAGCCAAACAAGAAATAGCTCGAATGTAGACCTATCGGTGCTTTGGCATCAAATTTCAAGAAATACCACTAGGGTCCCCATTTTTTGAGTTGTACAAAAAATAAAACAAAACACTACTCGATGCAAATATTTCAAAATGGTCTTCAAAGAAAGTATAAAAAGATATGAATTTAAATTTCAATTTTGAGCCATGTGATGATGCCATAATACATTTTGTTCGTGCTTCATATTACGGACATGTTGCTCTGCAATTCCAGTGTAAACTATGGAGTCTATGTTCAGAAATAGCATTAGTTACGGTAAACTGAACATTTCCGTCCATAATCCAACTTTCTCAAACGTCATCGCATTCAAACTATTGCATTTTTATTCGAAAATGTACTTATATTGCTGCTGACAACGCCATACGAATAACACCCAGCTAGTGAAATCAAATATACGGATAATAAATATTAACCTGGAAACCACTTCATGTGAACACCGTTAGGAATTGGGGAACTTCATTCCTTGTCCAATGCCACGTGATGATGCAAACAATACAATGCAAACATCACAACAGTTTCCTTCTGTTTTGTAAGATTCAAAACGTTCGGCATGGAGCTATTGCAATGCGAACCAAGGGCAATGGAATGGATGGACACAAAACACTAAAGCAAGAAAAATCTAAATAATTCCATTTCATGTTTTACGACTAGCACGTTTGTGACGAAACGAAACAGCATATACATGCAAATCAGGTAAATTCCCTTCCAATTTATCGTATGTAATACTACTTTATATGCCGTTCGCTCTCACAACAAGTAAGTGGACGATGATGTCGTCTTCAACGTTGACGTACTTTTAGTAGAGGCTAATGCCTGGGAAATCTTTATCACAACCTCGCCTGATGTTATGGAACTGGAAACTGCTCGTAATTATGACTCCCCCAACTATGCTGCGGGAGACATCTAGTGTTTGTGCTGCCTGTCTATCTGTCAGTCTG
>JAVTVY010047770.1:0-22381 GCA_036873755.1 Hanleya hanleyi | reverse complement strand
GGGAAGAAGTAAGAACAGAAGAAAGTAGCCGGCTGCGAAGACTGAGTGAACAATAGGACCAAGACATACACAGAATGGAAGAAAACGACAGTGATGTGACGGAAAGTGGAGAACAAGACGAGCTGCCCTGGCTAAATTCTAATAGACCTCCCACAACAACCACGATGACACCGCCTGTCTACACTGAAAGTATAAGGACTGAACACCCTACAGCCGGACCTCCTACCATTGTCGAAACTCCCACAATTTCAGCGGTAGAAACACCACAACCCTGTCGCCACCAAGTCGAGATAATCCAACTCAATGAACAGATTATGGTCATGCAGAGAGGGCTGGATGGGATGGAAACAACCCTAAATGGAATGGAAGCGCAAATTACCATACTCAAGAAAGAACGCCGTGTCGAAGAGAAAAAAAACACGATGCAGTATCTGTGCGGAGGAGGAAAGTTGGTATGCCGTGTTACCTTGTGGACATCTTTGCCTATGCAAGGATTGCTGGGTAACCCTGACGTGTCAAGGTGCGATGTGTCGATGCATTGATGCCGGCGAGACCCATTTGAAAATAAAATGTCCGATATGCAGAAAACATGTAGGAGGCGTGAAGCGAATATTCCGCGCCTAAAGTGTGTCGTATCACGCTATCAACGGCCCTTTTCAGGGCCAACCCATCTTACCGGAAGAGAAAACTTCTTTCCTAAGCACACCAACTAACACCAGAATGCCCATCATCCTTTTTCCCCAAAAAAAAAATTTTTCAAAAAATTTTTTTTGAAAACAAAAATCTTCATACGTCAAGTCAACAAAATTTTATTTTCAGGTAGAGGGTCGAGTCGGGTATCATATTGAAGCTGACGTGAAATGCTTCACAATGATACTTCACTCGACCCGATTGGACCATTAGGGGCGTCTCTAACCTCAAAAAAGATTATTTTGAAAATAAATATCAACATCCGGTGTATGAAGATTTTTTATTTTAGAGGTAGTGGGTCGAGTGAGGTATCTAATGGAAGCTGACGTGAAATGCTTCACAATGATACCTCACTCGACCCGATTGCACCACTAGGGGCTGCCCTAACTCCAATAAAGGCTATTTTGATTTTTCTGCGCATGCGCGAAGTCCAAAGGCTATGAAAATAGCCTTTTTTGGGGGTTAGAGGCGTCCCTAATGAACCAATCGGGTCGAGTGAGGTATTAAATTGAAGGTGACGTGAAGGAGCATCTGATAGACTGGGTGTGGGCTTGAATTAGGGTAATTGTGCGCATGCCCGAAGATGATATCAAAAATATGAATCTTGAAAAATAGCCTTTTTGGAGTTAGAGGCGTCCCTAATGGACCAATCGGGTCGAGTGAGGTATCAAATTGAAGGTAACGTGAAGGAGCATCTGATGAACTGGTGTAGGTTGAACTATAAGCATTCGGCGCATGCGCAATCTTCAAAATAGCCGTTTTTGGAGTTAGGGCAGCCCCTAGTGGTCCAATCGGGTCGAGTGAGGTATCAATGTGAAGCATTTCACGTCAGCTTCCATTTAATACTTCACTCGACGCACTACCTCTAAAATAAAAAAAATAAAAAATCTTCGTACATCCGATGTTGACATTTATCTGCAAAATAGCCTTTTTGGAGCTAGGAGAGCCCCTAGTGGCCCGATCGAGCCGAGTGAGGTATCAATGTGAAGGTGAGATGAAGGGCCATCTGATGGACTGGTGGGGGTTGAACTATCAGCATTCTGCGCATGCGCAAGAATGGAAATAGACGTTTTTGGAGCTATTTGACTATTAAAAAAAGGAAAAAAATGAACACTAAGCAAAAGTAAAAGGTTCACAAATCATACAACACAGGCAAGCTGACTGGATGACTGGCTGGCTGACTGGCTGGCTGGCTAGAGGTGAAGCAGACTAGAGGTGAAACAGGCAGGCTGGCTGGTCAGGTCAGGTAAGTCAGAGTGCTCCACAAAGTAGTGCAATTGAATACACCCCTTTCCCTAAAAATCGACTGCTTTTATACGTTTTCCCCGTGAGTGGGTGGGTTCAAAATGGCGGACCCTTATTTTACACACACAACACCAAAAGCCACCATTTTAAACCCACCCACTCACTTCCCAGGTCAAATCAGTGCAACCGAGTGAGTGGGTGGGTTCAAAATGGCGGACTTTCAACGTCCCAGAGAAAATAAACGGCCACCATTTTGAACCCACCCACTCAATCACCCCGGTGAGTGGGTGGGTTCAAAATGGCGGACCCTTATTTTACACACACAACACCAAAAGCCGCCATTTTAAACCCACCCACTCACATCCCAGGTCAAATCAGTGCACCCGAGTGAGTGGGTGGGTTCAAAATGGCGGACTTTCAACGTCCCAGAGAAAATAACCGGCCACCATTTTGAACCCACCCACTCACATAGCACTCAATCACCCCGGTGAGTGGGTGGGTTCAAAATGGCGGACCCTTATTTTACACACACAACACCCTCAGCCGCCATTTTAAACCCACCCACTCACATCCCAGGTCAATCAGTGCACCCAAGTGAGTGGGTGGGTTCAAAATGGCGGACGTCAACGTCCGCCATTTTAAACCCACCCACTCACATCTCAACAAAATTAACTCACGTATGCGAACCCCCCCTATGGCAACCCAAAAATTAACTCCGCGCATGCGCAGTGAGGCGCTATCCTACCGTTTTACTCTATGTATACTACTCCCATTGTCTGATGTTATAACAATCGTTGAATTCTACTTCTTCGTTCGGGCTTTCCTTCATATTGTTCTAGTCGGACGAAAGATGGTATCCACCAATCTCAGGTCAAGGGGTGTTTGTATCATAGGATGTTATTTAGTATTTTATCATCCCACTAATCTGACACCAGTTTATATTTCAAGTAGGGTTTTAAAATAAACACTAATTCCAGCTTCAATTGAATTCAAAGTTAATCTCCCTAGAAGTAACACATTCAATGTGGAGAAAAACTATGTACATTTAATATACGTACCGTAGATATGTTTAAAGGGTTTACAACCGACATAGAGGTATTTGGTGTTTACTAATTTACCTGGGACGTCTTTCATACCAAGTTAAAACCCTGAGATTGCGAAGTAATTCTTCATTGATACGAAGGTTTTAAATTCAACTCTAACCAGAACATAATTGAAAATGGACAAATCAATCGACAACAGCTACAATGTATCCCAAAACGGTTTCCGTCTTGGCCATTCGCAACTTCTCGGGGATCTCCGGTTTGAGATGTCCCTCGAAGGCCATTGACGCCATATTGGACTAGAGCGTGGTCACGTGTGTTTCGGTCTGTCGGGGAACTGTCAGTGACGTCACGGGAATTATATCTTGCCAATACGTGGCGTGTGTACCATTTAAACTGATGGTTTTCTATTGAAACGTGCTTCGAATGAAAAGAATAAACAGTTTTTAGAATATCTGACGTAAATCAGAGACTCGCAGGGAAATATTTGCTGGTCGGGGATTAAGGCTTCCGCGAGAGTGATTGGGCTTCGGAGCCATGCGTATTAAACCGTTCCGGCGCGTCACATCTGGAGATTCATAGGAAATTCATGGTGTCGTCCCCCGAGCGTAGAATCGGTCCCCTTCGTAGATTTCCGCTCGGGAGTTCCGAATGCGTCTTGGCGCGGCTGTTACGTTCACCTCCCGCCACAGAAACAGTTTTATCAGATTTTCACGTGGAGCAGTCGTTGACCTATTTACTTTCGCAAGCTAGCGTGCGGCGCAAACTATATTCTGGCAATATACAACTTACAACGACAATGTAAACGGTATAAATCCTTCACCAACATGCTAATTTAATCAGAATAATATCCAGCAAACTAGTAGACCTTCATATTAATGGGGGTCAAGTGATCATGTGACCAATCGTTATCATGTAATTTGCAATGCAAGAAATGACGCTATCAACAATGTGTCAAACGAAACATGCAGGTCGTGAACATCTGAGTTATGAGTTGTTTTTTTTTATTAGCTCAAATCGTGAAATAAATAAATCAAGATTTCGTAGACTTCGGTGAGTATCCCTGAAATAACTGTTCTGGCTCAAATAAAGTCTTAGAGCAACATAACTGGGTGTCAAATAGTGTGACCAACATACTCAATGTATGGAACACATTTCAGTCAAAAATACCATGAACTTGTACTACAGGGCAACACAGTCCTGAGTGAGAAACGGTGCCCTACATGCGGCAGACAGGAATTAGGGACATGAACCTAGTATGCGGATAGTAGTAATTTCTCTTGTCGTGATCATTGGGAGGAATTTACCCAATTTATTGCCTCATAACCACCCCACATATGGGGGTATTGTGGGGTATCATATTATTATTGCTCCATAATTTCCTCGAATGTAGGGATGCTCTCGGATATCGGAATGACTGCCTCAGTAGTTCTCCACATGTAGGAGTGTTGCAGAGCATGTCCCATTTTAAGACGAGTGTTCTACAAGTTCCCCACCTGTTTGGATTTTGTGGGACATCCTGCCCCACAGGTTCCCTACATCTACCTAAGATGTGGAGGAATAATGGGACAGGGTTTTTTTCAAAATGGGACAAGGTGGCCCCGCAATATTCTTACATAATCCGAGATCGGCTTCGCTACGTCCTTATAATCCGAGATCTGAAATCGACTTCGCTATGTCCCTACATGCGGAGAATTTGTGTGGCAGTAATACGGAAGCTGCCGGGTAAAGTGCTCAGCAATATCCGTGAATGTTGAGACCTAGTTGGATGGTCCCAGCCATATCCCTACATAAGGTGACCTTACGGAACAGTACGAGGGTAGGGGTGGAGTTCCCAATAATATAACCATAGTATACATAAACATAGGCCAGTTTCCTGCAAGAGAGAAGCGGTCAACAGCTTTCAATGATGCCGGCAAGACATCATGATATTCCAAAACACATGTAACACGTGATATTTTTCTGTGACGTTTCACTTTGTTGTGGCATTGTTATAACGCAAAGAATGTTCTCACCTTCCCTTGTTGACTGTGCATAACATTCAACGGCCCTTGTCACAATCTCAGGCGTATAATTATACTTCAGCCTTTCTTTCCCCCCATCAACGAGTCGGTTACCTACGCAAATCTGATGGCACTGCCCGTGTTCGACTGTATTCTCGTTCTTGACAACACAGACATTCGACTTCTCGATTCAGCCAGATCCGAGGACATTGATCACACCGACACCACAGAACATTCCCCAATCCATCGACATGATCGGGTTCATCGCCAGAATCGTTGGAATCTCCGTCACCTGAACTCTCACTACTTTCGTCGACATCGGAGCGTTTTGGTTCAAACTGGAAACACTGTAAACCTTCATATGTCTCTTCGTCAGAACTTGAACTCAGGCTATCCCCCTCGTACGTCGCTATGTTTACATGCTTACTACGCTTTCTAACTCCACGAAGTAGAGAGCTCCGAGGTGATACTACGTCACTGCTCTGATGTGAGATAGCCAACATGGCGGAGGCCAGGGAACAATAATACAACGGTGATAATTTCGCTCTTACTCGGTGCAAAAAAATCCCAAAAAGTATTTGTTGCTGCTGTTTGATACTTTGAATATAGTTCTTTCCCACAGAGTGCATGTTGCCTCAGCCTTTGCGTTGACTTCAATCCATAATATTCGTTGTAAAGTCATCTAGAAAATGGTGTATATCAGTCACGCTTCGATTGTGACTGTTCATATGAGCACCATGAGGAGCTTGAAGTGCATGTGCTCATACGGCCCCTAGCCCCGAGTTAAGCGGAATTAGACACAAGTTACGAAACGTAACGCCATAGATCTTGCACGCTACGTTCATATTTTGCTATCTTCATGCGATATGTATCGCCAAATTTGACAAAAATTTGTGTGGAGGTGCTTGGAGGTATTGCCCTGTTTTATAAATTTCTGTAACAATGTGTTTTGACGTTAATTATAATCGTCACATTTAACACAGGATCTAGCAAATGCTATTAGTCGAGATATGTATACGCCATATGCAGGTCTCACTGGAATATTACTGTCCAGAACGGGATAGTCGAAATTGTAATCATCTCTTTTGTGATAAAGTCGACGAGAGAGAAAGCCAATTTCATTTTTATAGAAATATAGGTCTAAATATGATGTGCCTGTAGGGCTATCTGTAGTTTCCTTCAAATCCAGTGAAGGTGGATATATATCGTTCACTGTCTCATTTATATAGCGATTACTCGCAGCGAGAAGATCGAATATAAAGCGTTTGGCGAATAAGAAGGAACGGGCTTTGAATGGATCGGTTTTTGAAAGCGCCTGCATATAGTCATATTCATAAGAGAACAGATATAGCTCAGCCAACAGGGATACCTATATGATGTTGATATATTGTGTTGGGAAATTTCACATATATATTTTAAATGAGAAATTCAGGCAACTCTATAAACAAAGAAACATGCCATGAATAATATCTCTTGTATGTAGTAGAGCTAAAGAATGTGTTATTGCTTCCGACATTAATATATCGACGATCAGTTTTCTTGAACACGTATACGTAGACGGTCAATAAGATTCTGGTGAGAGATTGTAGTATAGAGAGTCGAGAAATCTCATGTGGATACATGTCTGTACGGTATGCGGCCTTTAGCATCAAGTCCTTCTGTAAGACATTTTGAGTTTTTAAATATTCACATACATTCAACGCCAGAATTTTTAGAAATAGTGGCGCAATACCTTTCCCAAAATGCTTTTACCTCCTGAAAGGCCCTCGTCAACAGGGGTGAAAGAAGCTTGGTGGTGCAGCTTCTAGAACCAGCTATAAATCTAGCTTTGTATGGTGATTTATGCATTTTGGGAGTCCAGTATACTTTTGGTATGTCGTTACATACGACATTCTTGGAAATGAAAATCATTTTCATCTTGGTGTGAATATTATCGCGGTGTAAACATTCTCACTGCAAGGTCATTCCATTACCAGCACTATTAATTGGTTTTGAGCCAGTATTAGCACTTTTCAGTTAACACCAAAATATGATGTTGAGTCATTTTCAATACCCTTTATTGGGGTTAACCAACACCATGATTTGGTGTTGGACTGCTCTCAACACCAGTTTTAGTGTTCACATGGGTCATTACCATTTTACAGCCCCACTTTATGGTGCCGACAGCTCTCAACACCATAAAAAGGTGTTGGGCAACTTTCATCCTACTATTATCTTCCAGTTTGGGCCGTTTCTTATATCTAACGGTCACATATTCATCACTTTTCATCAGATAACTTAGCTAATACATCATTGCTCTTGGATATTTGTATATAACACCGATCAGCCAGTGCTGGGGACGTGTGAGCATATCACGAAGACAATACGGTGGATTCTCGGACGTAGCCGTAGTATCTCAGCCGTGCTTTATTGCAGCTGTTCATGTGACGCCTATGGAGTATCCACACGGCCCCTAGCACCCGAATAAGCACATGACAAATCAAAACGCCTCAACACGGGGTAAACCTGGTAAATGCAATAATACGCAGAACAACTAAACTGTAATGCCTGACGTCGTACGGCTTAAATTTCCCAGCAAACAATAAGCCTACACACATTTGTCGAGTGACATGTACAGAAGGCGGGCCTCGGGGACTAACAGTCCACCAGCAAAATCCTACCATATTCGGGTAATAAATTGGAGCGATATGCAAGATGTGGGACAAATTGACGATGTCTGGCGACTAAAGATCAACCGTATGACTCTACAGGAAAGCTTCCATCGGCACCTCACATTCAGCCTCGAGAATACGGTGGACTCTCGGACGTAGCTTCTGTACCCAGAAAAGCTAACTAAAAAAGCTTTGGAAAATTTAATGTTGTCATGGACTCCTAGAACAGGATCTTTTCTAATCGTGCGTCGTTGAGAACAAAGCCCGTGGAGATTTAATGTTGTCAGTGTATACTGGAACCCTTGCTACTGTGCATGGTCTTTGTTACTTCACAAACATCTCCTATTCTTTGTATCGGTAGGTTCGTTCTGTAGTTGTACCTCGTTCCGAGTGTTCATACTTATTATTGTCATGCGGAAACGGTGCAAATCTGACCTGACCAGTCGAAAAGATTGATTTACTTTCGATATTCTGCGCATAAGGTTGTAGGAAAATGATCAGTTTGGCAGATCCAAGCTGTTTTGACAAAAAAAAACCTCCATGTTCCAGATGGTCATTAGAGTAAGGTCTTGAGTAGACCTAAATTGAACAAGAAATAAGAATGATTTTAAGATGGGATCGCTCTGTGAAACGGGAAAACTTAGCTGGAAACACGTTAGGTCAAAGTTTGAGATCAAATTGTGCCACGGATCGCTAGCGATAAAAAATTTAGAGACTTCAACAGTTTTTTCCTACGAAGCAGGCTACCATCTGCAAATTGTCCGGTAGTCAGTGAGTCCATCCAAATCCTTTCGTCGACAAAATAAGGAGAACCGTGGACATTAGAACCTTGATGTTTTGCATGAAGGTGAGTAGTATATAAAAACCCGATTCACTCTTATTTGCCTCAGCGCGCATGCGCGAAAAAGTTTCTCGGACGGAATGTTCTGCGCAAGTGTATGACGTTACTTCCGGTCTGGGTGAATCGGGCGTGGTCTGGGGGATGTATTCTTCCGCGGTGATGCGGTCTGCCTCCCCGGACAGAAAGTAGTCCCAAATACGTGGGTTTTCGTGAGAATGTTCGGCAATCTTCAGAGGCGAGAGGGGCCCCTAGTGGACTGATTGGGTCGAGTGAGGTATCAAAGTGAAGCGCTCCTCCGGGGCCATTCAGTCATGGATGGGTACATGTAAAATTAGGATTTGTCCCGAAACTATAAAAAGCGGAACACGGACTTTATCCCTAAAATAGGGGAAAACTCCTATCAACCCTATCCAAAAGGGCTAATATCGGTCCCTGGCTTATCGGGACCTGCTGAGAGAGGTAGGGTGGGGATGTGGGTGTATGTAAATTTAGGATTTGTCCCGAAACTACAAAAAGCGGAACACGGACTTTACCCCTACAATAGGGGAAAACTCCTATCAACCCTATCCAAAAGGGCGAATATCTGTCCCCTGGGCTTATCGGGACCTGCTGAGAGAGGCGGGGTGGGTGTATGTAAAAGTTTCTCCAGAAAAAAAAATAAAAAGCAGAACAAGGACTTTACCCCTAAATAGGGGAAAACTCCTATCAACCCTGTACTAGAACATCCGGGACCTCATCAACATCCGGGTACTTTTCAACATCCAGGTACTCTTCAACATCCGGCTTTTCTCCGGCCCGGCCCGGCCGCACGCCTGCGCGGGTTATTCGGCCAAGTGCGCGCGCGTGGGTTATCCGGCCGCACGCCTGCGCGGGTTAAAGGGAAGTTTCGGAAGTATGCAAGGGCACTATGTCACATCGCGGTATATATTTCATCCAAGTATAGCGGATAGCGGTTGTCGTGAATAACAACAAGTCCAGCAATGTTTATACAGTTATTATCCCAATGTTACATTATACCCAGGCTGGGGGAGCCGCCCTGGGTATGTTTAGTATGTTCACAGCAAAACAAATTGAAATATCAAACACCATGTTTTGTTATTTAACGCACCGTCACATTTAATGTTTACTGAGCTCAAGTCAACGATCAGCATGTAGACATAGAGAGTATATACGGCATGTTATGATATTCATCAGTGCAAGGGTGACGCAGTCAGCCGATGGGGGTGGTCGATCAGCTTGGTAACGAGGAACGTAACATTGGTCACCCTCTCTACGACCCATTGTGTGTTGGGGCGTTGACGTTGTGCCCATCTCAAGGCATCCAATGTCTCCAGTTTCCCCAGTCTCTAGCAACGCCCGGTTAATGATGGTGAACGGCTGGTCAAACACATGGCTGTTATTATTGGCATAATAATACCGTAACTGGTCCGTCTCTTTGTGACGTAAGATGTGCCCGAAAGCGACATTCAATTGGAAGACCGTAGCTTGTTCATTGAAGATGGCTTCCACTTAGATGCGTAGACGGGCGAGGTCGGTCAGTGGGAAATTGTAGATATCTGGAATAGGGCGATCACGGTGGAAACAGTGCCGTATCATGGGCCATTGGCGCCGATAGATGTCACTCACTGGATGGACGTCCTGTAACAGATCGCTAGGAACATCCACTGCATCTTCCAGAAAATGTTCGATGTCGTCAGGCGTATGTCTGGCATGGGTAATGCGTATAGACGGGGTATGAATCAAACGTTGGCGCTGTCTTAACTGACTGGGTCGTTTGTCGTCACAATCATTACGTTGTTCCGTCGTCCCCTCGTTGAATGAGCGTTCGTGGCGCAGTAAATGATCCTCCCGATTGAATGATCATGCGCAGGTTATACAACTATACCATGCATCGTTGTGGGTGGAGGCCTCGTGGCGTCGTAAATTATCTAGGCGAGTAAACTGCTTCTGGCAAGTTGTGCAAGTGAACATCTTGGTGGTTGACAGAGTGTCGGATGAAACGGCTAGGCCGCTTCCCTTTTATGGCACGCTTGCTGGTGATCTATTTTGAGCACGCTCACTTCATCTACCTCCAACTCGAGAACCGAGATGTACTGGTGTACGACTGAGCCGCATTGCGCGCGAGTGCGTGTGTGTGTGTGTGTGGGCAGGGGACCTTGTCAACATCCGGGTTTCCCAGTGGGGTTTTCTCGTCGTTCCTCCGTCTTCCATCCGGGTACTGTGGTTTTACATCCGGGTTCTCATCTTACATCCGGGGTTTTTTTCCATGTTTACTGTCACGTGACCGGAAATGATCTTTAACCGCTGACATGAGCTTTAACTTTTAACCTTTTAACCTTTAACATCCGCATGTAAACACACCCATAGCGGTTCCTCCAGCGTGGATGTGCTGTGATGGAGGGGCTAATAAAAGGATTGACCTGTAATCTTTGTTGTTGTTGCTCTCTTTTTGGACTAACCAATCAGAATAGTACGTATCACGGACTACACCCGTAGAGCTACGTATAGGTGCGCATGTGTGAAATGGTCTATAAAACACGTCTCTCTGGGTCTCACACCCCCATTCCTACGGTTGCAGAGCCATGACGGACACCCATCCCTATGCGACTCGCATTTTACAGCATGCGACCGTGATTAATTCACTCACGGGTTACCGAGCAGTGGTTCGGTCCATGTTTGCAGATGGCGACGCCAGATCCTGAAAGAGTTCACAGAAGCGGTCCTCGACAGAGTGCACTCGATGGAGAGGTGTGCTATCACTCACCACTACTGGACTATGTCAGCCATCCTTGATGTCCGGACTATGGACCACGAGCGCTCACGCCGGAACCAGCAGCGGCTCGTTGGCCTAGTAATGGTCTTTGCCCTATTGACCCTGACGCTGTGGCAATGACAACGACAGAACAAAACGACTCTTCAGAGCCTCCACAGATGCGCTTATGTACAACCGATATATACGAGGGTCAGTCCCAGTGTGTGTCATTCACCGTTCGTCATTGGGTCAACCATGTCACCAGTCCTACGAGCCATCCTTCCCCTTACACCCCGGGTGGGGTTACACATCTATGAAGATAAAGCCACCATCGTTGAAGACCGTGGAGATGTTTGCTGGTCGCGCGCTACGGTTATCGAATACGGTTACCCTAAACCGTGACGGCTGGGCCAAATTTAAACGGGTGTTGAGCGGTGAGCTCGACGGAAACCTCATCTACATAGACAATGCCATCTACGTACACCGTGGACCCTTCTTCCTACGACTGGGCCGTTACCAAGACCCTACGCGAGGCTTCACCCTAGACCCCGATCTGTGGACAGCCTTCGAGAAAGTGGTGCCTATCGTAGACCAGCTGTTTACACCGGACGAGCGGTTGGAGTGGGCTCGTGCCCTGAGAGAAGCGGCGGCAGAACCCAACGAACAAATTACCAAACCTAGCAATGAAGCGGAGGCAGACGACGATGCCATTTGTTATCCGGCTAGACTCAGACAGCCCAGTGACATGACCACCCGATGCTTTGATCTCACGTCATAAACTTTTTCTCCCTATAAATACGAGAGACAGTCAAATCTGGTACCATTCACGTACTGACCATGACGGAGCATATAATACGGGCGTTTCTCAGCTTGACCCCCGAATCTTCCTGCACGTCTATGCGGATAAGGTCGATATCATGGAGGAGGTGGGAGACATCTGCGATGCGGACCCTACACAACCGTGCCCGGCTCACATTCGTCTGTCCCGAGAGGGCTGGACCAAATTCAAACGGATGTTGTCTGGTGAACTGGACGGCGATCTAAACCACTTGTGTCACGATGTGTACATCCGACGCGGCCCCTTCTTTGCTCAATTGGCTCGGCTAGATGGGGGTACAGTGCATTTTACCCTTCAACGTGTTCTATGGTCTGCATTGGAAGATGCCGTGGCAGATGTGGATCAAGTGCTTACGGAGGAAGAGCGGTCATCAGACGAGTCGGACTGGTCATTTACCATGGACAATGTGCTGGCAGAAGCCAACGAAGAAAATCAGAAAGAATCTCCGGCCCAAGATATACCCGTTATATATAAACGATAGAGCCAGGGTCCATCATCATTTGTCACCATGAAGAGCTGGGAGAAGGTGTTGGATAACTTATACTACAGTCCCGACAGTCCGGTAGCCTATAGTGCATTGTCGGCTCTCTATCGAGCGGCCAAACCTCAGGGGATACAACGCGACCAAGTCCGAGATTGGTTAAAGAAAACAAGACACCTATACCTTACATCGATCTGTCCGTCGTCATTTTCTACGGAACCTGGTCATCGTGGGAGGACTAGATGCCCAGTGCCAAGCGGATTTGGTCGATATGAGCGCCTTTGCCAAACACAACGATGGGAATCGGTATATCTTGGCGTGCATCGATATCCTGTCGAAGTATGTGTGGGTGGTACCCATCCGGACGAAAACGGGGGCGAATCTCATAGCGGCGTTCAAGGACATCTTCAAGACCGGGCGCAAACCCTTGTATTTGCAAACCGACGAAGGCACGGAATTTCTCAACAGACCGTTCCAACAGTTTCTGAAAGCCCAGAAGATGTTTTTCTTCCATACGTACAACGAGACCAAGGTTTCCGTTGTGGAAAGGTTCAACAGGACATTCAAAGGCCGCATGTATAAATATTTCACCTATAAGAATACAAGGCGGTACATCGATTTTCTCCCGAAACTTGTGAGTGGTTACAATCGAGCCTATCACCGGAGTATAGAGAGATCCCCCATTACCGTGATCCAACGCAATGAAGCCCAAGTCCGACGTGTCTTGTACCCCAGGCAATCGCAGCGAACGCCGAAGGAGGTGTTCAAGGTCGGGGACCCTATACGGATCAGTAAAGTCAAAGATCAATTTGAGAAAAGTTACTTGCCCAACTGGAGCGATGAGCACTTCCTGATTAAACGGCGCCTACACCGACAGCAGCGAGTCTATGAACTGGAAGATCTTCAAGGGGAACCGTTGCTAGGGACGTTTTACGAGACGGAATTACAGCCTGTCGTGAAATCAAAGCAAGACTACTAAACGGAACGTCGACGTGGCAAACTGTTTCATTTCGTCAAATGGCAAGGCTGGCCCAGTTCCTTCAATTCCTGGGTCGCGGCCAACCAGGTGAAACGACTATAAAGCCAGACACCATTACCGTCATCCTTCATTCCACGTTCGACCACGGTGCTATGGACAAACAGCAGCTGCCTCTGAACACAGCGCCTCCCAAAACGCGCAAAGCGCAAGTGGGCTTTGTGGTGATATTGCTAACCCTGCTGAGTGTCTTGTACGGAGGTGTGTTTTACGACGTAGCCTATCTCAGCACTCTACTTAACCAACTTAGTACTCCAGCCGTGAGTGGCAGTTAAACGAGTCTACAGGCCTTCTCTACACCAATCAACCCCGTGATCGAAACGAGCCCAGTCATCACCACCACACCACGTGTACAAGCCACATCGAGCTCCACACCGAGTATACAGTCAACACCTACACCAAGTACACCCACTACGTCTGAAAACCCACCGGATTTCATCACTCACAGTGAACGCCCATCGACAACGGCGACCGCCGTTGTACCCACCACCACCCCAGTTCACTCGTACCAAATTTACAAGAGCGGCTTACCACAACAGCGGATACACCTCCAACCATGAACCCTCGGTGGCAACATCCCTTCACTTGCGTCATCGCAGGACCGACGGGATCCGCCAAAACGCACTTCGTCAGGAAGCTCCTTCAACACGCCGACAGCATGATCCCCCCACCCATTGCTCGAGTCGTGTGGTGTTACGGAGAATGGCAGGCAGCGTATGCAACAATGCCCCACATCACGTTCGTGGAAGGCCTACCCAACCTGGCCGATTTGGAACCGGACACCTTGGTGGTTCTGGATGATCTCCTGGCGGAGACGGATGCGCGGGTCACCCAACTCTTTACCAAAGGCAGCCATCATCGACGGCTCAGCATCATCTACATTGTGCAGAATCTGTTCAGTAAAAACAAAGAACATCGGAACCCAAGCGATTGATCCTGGCCTGTGTGGAAAATACCACTTTCACCGGAGCCTACCCAGAGAACCTGTTTGATTTTTAAACATTTTGGAATCAATTTTGTGACCCTGCATGTGGATGGACAACAGGTCCCAGCCACGGCCTTAACACCGAACTTTGGGCGCGCGAATTTCATTCGAGTCTATCAGAGCCTGTTTACAGCCACCGGTCAAATCAACCAGGACGAAGGGAATATGACCAGTCGGGAGGACTACGCGAACGGATACACGTTGTTCTGTTTCGATCTGACCCCCACCTTAGAGACCGACCATCAGCTGGCCCTCGCCAAGCAAGGCAATTTACGGTTGGAAATCCACTTTGCACGAGCCCTCCGGAGCACCGTCAATGTGATCTGCTACGCCGAGTTTGACAACATCATTCAAGTGGACAAGGCGCGCAACGTCCTGTGTGACTTCTCCACCTAACATGGATACAGACCAGATAACCACCGTGCTGGAGAATGACCCAGAGACACGTATGGTCTTTCAAGGGGTGTTCGCCCGAGATGTGTTCCTATTAGACCGTATGTATCCTGCTGCATACGTTCTCAACACGGACCCGATGGATCGGCCCGGTGAACATTGGGTGGGCGTGTACTTGACAGAACAGCAGGGCGAATACTTTGACCCGTACGGCCTGCCACCCCTCCATCCCAATTTAACAGACTTCATGGATCAAGGCACAGAGACGTGGTGTTGGAACAGTCAAACGTTGCAAAGGCTGACCAGTAGCGTGTGCGGACAATATTGCTTGTTTTACCTGTACCATCGATGCCGGGGAAGAACCTTATCTACCACCGTACAGATGTTTGACGAGTACCCCAAGGCCGAGGACCGAGCTGTACTCGTATATGACTGGGCCGCCCATCATTTCAATGTACAAGCCCCGTTCTGGACTTAAGTTCTTTTATGAAAAGCCCCCTGTTCTAGGCTTAAGTTCTATCGATTTCAATGTACAAGCCCCCTGTTCTGGACTTAAGTTCTATCGATTTCAATGTGCAAGCCCCCTGTTCTGGGCTTCAGTTTTCACGTGGTTCTTCTCACGTTGTTGTTGCTATTTATTGTTGAATAAAAAACAAATGAGATCTCACCAAAAAAAACCTGTCTTGTGTGTTTTCTATATGAGCATAATGCATGAAGGCTATAACAGACATGTGGCGATTCGGTCAAACTGGCCTTGAACACCGTTGAGAAAGTAGCCAATCAGTGGCCTAGGATGGGGCCAAAAATTGAGGGTTCCCCACTGGCCATTTAACATGGGCATAGTGCTGGCGATATTGTCGGGGACCCTGTGTATTCCATGAGTGCTTCGGGAGGATGGATAAAGGCTATCTATTGACCCGGAGAGGGCCGAACATTGCCGAAAGGTGGACCTTTTGACCTTTTGACCTGGATGTGACCTTTGACCGTTTGATCCGAAATTCACTCGCGCACTTCCGGTGATGCCGCGCAGGCGTGCGGCCGAATAACCCGCGCGCGCGCACTCGGCCGGATAATCCGCGCAGGCGTGCGGCCGGGCCGGGCCGGGCCGGAGAAAACCCGGATGTTGAAGAGTACCCGGATGTTGAAAAGTGCTCGGACGTTGAAGAGGCCCCGGATGTTCTAGTACATGTATTCCATACGTCTAAGGTCTAAGGAAAAATTGGAACTGTTCTGTGTCCTGAGGTAGTTTATTTTTGTCATTCTGAAAACCGGAAGTGACGTCACAGACTTGCGCAGACCCACAAAACCACGTGACCTGCACAGTAACCTACAAAATCCCGGATGTAAGATGAGTACCCTAATTTTACATGCACCCACCCATGCACAGGCCCGATAAGCCCGGAGACCGATATTAGCCCCCACTAGACAGGGTTGATAGGAGTTTTCCCCTATTGTAGGGATAAAGTCCGTGTTCCGCTTTTATAGTTTCGGGACAAATCCTAATTTTACATGTACCCACCCATGACTGAATGACCCTGGAGGAGCGCTTTACTTTGATACCTCACTCGACCCAATCAGTGCAATAGGGGCCCTCTCGCCTCTGAAGATTGCCGAACATTCTCACAAAAACCCACGTATTTGGGACTAATTTCTGTCCGCGGAGGCAGACCGCATCACCGCGGAGGAATACATTCCCCAGGTCACGCCCGATTCACCCAGACCGGAAGTGACGTTAAACACTTGCGCAGAACATTCCTGCGCACACCTTCCCATGACCTCTCCAGAAACTTTCTCGCGCATGCGCACTGAGGCAAGAGTGAATCGGATTTTTATATACTACTAAGGTGCATAAGGGGACTGTTACCAGCAAGTTCTGAGCTGACCTACTTTTGATGAAAATTTCTGGTGATTTTTGATGAAAATCACTGGTGATTCTGACTTGGGCTGTGCCCATCTTAATATAGGCAGGATTTCAACTTGGGGAGGGGGGATTTCCAAGAGCTCAGTGGGCGTCGGAGTCCTAATGCCTACCCTACTTCGTAGGTCCTGTGACGTTAGTCACACTGCCATGTGTTCATTTAAATTGCAATAAATAAACTCAGCCAAACGAGTTATAGATTCCAAAGGCGTTAGAATTTAGTGACAAGTTTGCTCTTCTGTTATATACAGCTGAATTACTTGAACTTATTTGAAATGGAACGCTATGGGAATATTCACCTTCTAATATCGTAACATCTCCTCAGATGTTCATCAAAAATATTTGAATTTTCAGGTTCCTATAATATAATTTTCAATAATTTTCTTTTCCACTTCTTTCTGAAAATGATTTTATGACAGTAGAAAGTTCAGTAATTCTAACAAATCCGAAAACGTGACTCCATCAAATAAAAGGATGGGTAACTCCTAAAAGAATCCAGACTTTAAAAACATGAGGAATGCTTATTCAGTTCTACATATTTACGGCACTGTGTCCATTTATATTTATGCTCGGTAATATCTTCAACTCAGTTACACGAAGTTTGACCAGTCTAAATTTATTCTCAAATTTATTTGATAAAAAAAATGGAGAAAAAAAAAGGTTAATTACTTATTTGAGCTGATCTGTCAACACAGCTTCCGTGCCAGCGTATCTAATTTTGCTTACGCCGAAGCTAGGGGCCGTGCTCTTATCTCATAACTCACGAATATTTACTAAAAAAATGAGCCAGTCCCAAGGTGTATTCCATGCCACGAATATCTCACGGTGAAACATATCCTTAACGATTGCATAGATTTTAAGATTATAAGAGATGCTTTTCATCGAGCGACTACTTTGGAAGATCTTTTTAGCCGGGTGAGGGAGGATTGCATGCATCTTGGGTTATTTGAGAGAAATCGGTTTGTTGCATAAGTTTTAATTTTCGTATGTTTTAATGTGTTGGATTACTAAGTTATTGACTTGAGTACTTAGAATTTTGTTTGATCGTCGCTATATAGCTGAAATATTTCTCTCTCTCTCTCTAACCGATTTATTATCTGTATATGGTAGGATTCTGCTTCTGGACTCTCAATCCCCATGTCATTTGACTAATATATGTAGGTTTATTGTCATGTGGTAAATTTAATTCGAATAGCGTATTCAATTCCGTTTAATTCGGCGTTAGGGGCCGTGTCGTTACTTTATAGTTTCCACAAGAACAGCTGCAATAAAAGCGAGGCTGAGATACCAAGGCTACGTCGAGGCGCTCAGGGGGACTTTCCTTTGGAGTTATGTGGTTGATTATCAGTCACCAGATGTCATTTTCCCTATACCTCTTACATATCTCAGCAATTCATTTCTGTTATAAGGATTATTTCCCCTAGTATAAAATGTTTCAAGAGATACCACACGTCCTTTGTGAAAAAAAGTTAACTTTTGTTGAGGTCAAAGGGCTATTCCGAAATCAAAAACCTAAATAATTACTTGCTTTTCACGAATCTGTTCAACAGAACCCTGTAGAGATAGACGTCGGGACTTGACAGATCTTCAAATTTGCAAATTTGAAAAATTACACAGAGTATCATTTTTGGAACTTCCAGATAATTTTACGAGTATGTGTCAAAATATAATCTTAAAAAGATACCCAATTTCTATCAGGACTTCGAATTAGAACGCAAAAAGGGCAGTTTGTATCTCGGTTTACGAAAGAATGCGTCGATTTGAACGTGAACGTTTGGGTATTTTTCTGAATGAAAAACCTTTTTTATGAGGAAATGTATATTTGGTTCTACAAACTTAGTAGAAAAACCACGCGTTAATTGTGAAAGAAAATATAACATTTTTCGAGGTCAAAGGGCTAATTCCGAAATCGAAACCTAAATAATTCCTTGCTTTTCACGAATCTGTTGAACAGAACCCTGTAGAGATAGAATTCGCGACTTGAGTGATCTTCAAATTTGCAAACTTTGAAAAATTACACAAAGTACCATTTTTTGGGACTTCCAGATAATTTCCGGAAAAAAAATTCAGATAACTTCCAGAAAATGGAAACCTACAGAATTACTTGTTTTTCGAATCCGTTCATGAACTGAACCATGTAGAGATAGAGGTCAGGACTAGCGAGATGTCCGTTCTGCAAACTTTGTAAACTTAAATTGAAAACCATTTTTTTTTTTTTTTTTTTTACTTTTATTAAAAAGTTCAGTAAAATTTGGACATTATGTTCTTTGAAAGCACCCACTTCCTATCAGGACTTCAGATTAGAACGTCAATTGGGCAGTTAGTATCTCTGTTTACTAAATATCAGATGACGTACTTTTCACACAATATCGAATATATTTCCTCGTACAATCGGGAGTACTCTGGACTATATTATTACGACTATTATTTAGTTTCTCCTGTGGAAAAAGGTGAAAATTAATACCTGATTGGCAACGAACCGACAAAAATTACTGGTCGAGCTAGCTATGCAGGCAACAGAGATCCTTAAAACTCAGTAGAAGTCTATTTGAATAAACATCTGTAAGCTGTTGATTCCTTTGACAAAGGCGTCATGAGAAAAGCATTGTGACTGGCTGATTAGTCTCACGTTACTTGGCGGAATCTCACGAGTTTTTTATAGCTCCAACGTTAGATGTTTTTCCAAAATATCTGATGAACCGATGAGGAACCGCCATTGTCTTCGTCATATACATAAACAAAGGATCCCTAGATAAAGTTGGCAAACAGCTTCGCAGGCTCGGCACCACAGGAACTCTTGATGAAATTCAAGATACATATCGCAATGTTTCGTCCAAATCTATTTAAAAAAGCAGACAAACAAATAACGACATCAATCAAATATGTAGTTATATTCTGTCTATCCATCTAATATCATTTACAGATATAATTGTGGTATCTATTCTACAAGTGTAGACGTAAGTCTGCTGTCTCAGTTTGAGAGTATTCACTAGCAAGGAAATTCTTATTGTTGCAAGTACTGATAATTGGCAAATTTAAATCGGAATGCTCCTATTACTTAACGCCTTGGACCAGTTACTCTATGTTAAGTGAGGTTAGTGTGAACATTTGCTAAATGTTCGACAGAAAGATAACAGCGACCTGGCTTTTTCATGCAAATAAATTTACTATAAGCGGTAAATATTAGTACTCCACGGCCCAGTCTTGACGCAGCGCCCTATTGATATGCAGATGAGGTCTGGCTTCACAGCGCTTGAGGTAGAACCCACTACAGCCGATACCAGCGAGTCCACAACAGTGCCGGGGAAGATCTCAGAAGCCCCTGAACAGGAGTATTATTAGCGCCACGCGGGTGGTAATGTGATCACTGACTTGACAAAAACACGTTGTTCAGTTAAACAATTAATCAATGTTACAACTTGTGAAACAGATCCAAGAACAGCTCCACTTCAATTTGATTTCACCAATAGGACAGATCATGAACCTTTACAAATAGACAATGACCAGGATGACCTTGACTTCGAGGTAAATAAACCGAACAACGACTCACAATTTGCCCAAAATAAATATGAGGTGGAAAATATCACGAAGATATTGAAAATCTGTAGCATAAATGTATGTGGTCTACGGTCAAAACTTCTGACTCCGGATTTTGAAACTTTTATTTCATCTTTTGATGTTATCTTCGTAATCGAAGCGAAAATTAACGAAACTGACACTGTTCGAGTAAACGGATTCACGTCTTCAATGAACCAAAAATGAACTCTGGTACGAGAAGTGGCACAATAGTTGTTATAGTTAAAAGTCACCTTGTAAGTTACTTTAATGAAGTTGAGTCTAAATGTTCTTATGTAAAATGGTTAAGAGGAAATTCCGAGTTATTTGGAGAGGATATTATGTTTGGTGCGATCTATGTACCCCCAGAGGGAACTAAATACGTAACTTCTGACTGCTTTACCGATTTGCAAACGGAGTATCTTAGAGCCACAAGTAATTATTCACGTATTTGCCTTATCGGAGACTGGAACGCGTGGACAAAAAGTTTGCCAGATTACATAGATACTAATGAATTCTTGAATGAACATACTGATTTTTATTAGATTATGAAGATACTGTATCATTTAATCCTGGCTATGCAAACTGTCTAGGTATTCCGGTGACTAGAACCAGCCAAGACGGTAGAAAACCCAATAATTGGGGCTATAAATTCATAAATTTTTGTCGAGAATCTAACTTAGTTATTGTAAATGGTCGAATTGGAAAAGATAAAGGTGTGGGTAGAGTGACCAGCAAAGGCGTTAGCTTGATTGATTATGCTGTTGTCTCTCCATGCATGCTTCAGGGTATAAATGACTTTGAAGTCTTAGACTTCGATCCACTTTTATCGGATATACATCACCTATTATCCTCAGTTTACTGACTACAACTACTGCGTTAGAACAGAATCATGAAACAAAACGTAAGTTTACGTCACTGGAACGAATCCAAAGAAATGGATTATGTAGAAAATTTCAATTTATTCAACAATGAAATTGAACAATTACAGCAATTAACAGAGTCCTTGCATAATGCAATTCATATCGAGCAGTCTGGCATGGCCAACGAATTAAATGCGATAAAGGAAATTCAACAAAGGAGGAAATAAACTCTATTATGAATAAAGTAAATAAAATGTATATTGATACCGCAGAAAAAGTACTGGGATATAAAGAACTGAGATGGAAAGACGGCAATAAGATAAATAAGCCATGGTTTGGTAAAAAATGTAATCAACAAAGGAAACTGTTCCATACTGCTAGAAATGTCAACAGAAAACTTAAGACATTACAAACAGCCAGACGTTTGCGAGAAGCCAGCCGCAATTATAAGAAAACTGTTAGAAAATACTATAAAAAATACAAAGAAGAAAATGCAGACAAATTGAGAGCTATGAATGAAAACGACCCAAAATCTTATTGGAAGTTGATAAATGGACTGCAATCTAAACATAATGGAAGCAAAATTGACTTAGATGAATTCACACAACATTTTGAAAATCTCAATAAAATCCCCGATAGCACATTGAACGAAAACGAGTTGAATTATGACGATACCTTGGAAGAGAATGATGAAATAAACGGTCCTATTACAGCGCTTGAAATTAAAACTGCAATCAATGACTTGAAAAATAACAAAGCTGCAGGCATCGATAAAGTTTGTAACGAATACATAAAGAGTACTTCTGATTGCATGATTCCCTTGTATTGTAAGTTATTCAATGTTGTATTAGACAGCGGCATGGTCCCTGAATCCTGGTTAATTGGCGTAATTAGACCCATATATAAAAACAAAGGAGACATAAAGGACCCTGAAAACTATAGGGGAATAACTCTATTGAGCTGCGTGGGTAAACTGTTTACAGCAATTATAAATAAAAGATTAAATAAGTACGCCAATGGAGTTGACCTTTTAAGTGAGGCACAAACCGGCTTTAGGAAATCATACTCAACTCTGGATAATATTTTT
>JAVTVY010047769.1:0-22394 GCA_036873755.1 Hanleya hanleyi | reverse complement strand
TAAGAACTATGTGCCTAGGTCACGTGGTTTGGCCGCCATCTTGAATTTTGTCAGAAACGGAACACATCTTGTACAGGCTGTAACTCTGGAACTACGGGGGGTACAGCCTTGCAGTTTGTTGCATTATATTTTCTAGGAGCAGCTCTCTCGGAAATATGCCATTCATTTTAACATAAGTTCAATAGTTTTACCGTTATAGAGGAATCAAAATTGTCAAATTATCAAATGATGCCGAAAATCACATAATTTGAGAAGTAATTCTGCTCAATATTACACAAACAACGAGTCGGATTATTCTGAGTTTTGGTATACGTTCTCCTTGTATAAAAAACGAAAAACGGACAAGTCGAGGCAATTTTCAATATTTGATTTTCATTTTTGCGCGAAGTAAAACGAAAGACGAAAATTGAAAATTGAATGTCAAATTTCAATTTTTGATTCTGAGAAACCGAAAACGAAAATTGAAAATTGACGGTCAAATTTCAATTTTTGATTTTGAGAAACCAAAAACAAAAAAACGAAAATTGAATTGTGCAAGGTTACACGGACCCTTCTAACCCTTCTTTAATATAATTTAAATCATTACCTTAATCAGTAGGTTTTATTAAAAATATATAAGTTTTAGAACGTTGGTGGAGCGCATCATGCCTGCAGCACGTGTCAGGCGAAGTGACTGGCAACCTGCGTCGCACGCGCTCATACCACATACGTGTGTGTGATGACATATCCTAGACGATGTTACCGTTTAAGTTTTACGATGTATTATATGGAAATAAGAGGATTCCATATTGATCGTGGGATGGAAATTCCCACTCGAGAGAAGGAGAATACATCGCAATCGAGCCACCGAGGCGAGGTTCAGATGTATTTTCTCTCGAGAGAGTGAGAATTTTCATCCCATGATCAAGTTAATATGGGATTCTATTTCCCATATAATTTAAGTCATTACTATCATCAGTATCTTATTAGGGTTCCATGCCAGCATGGCTGGAAACCTATTGTTTTTGCTATTATTATTTTTCTTCCGCCACATTTTGTGCGATTCGCTCAGTCAACACCGCCTCACCGTTGGAGCTGAAACTTCATAGGTTGATTGGCCCACATGGGATATAGTGCATATCCACCAACGAAACCGATTGGTCGAACTCTTGGCGGCCATCTTGGATTTAGCACAAAACCTGTCAAGCTATTCATCTCCGCAACTGATGAAGCGATCGACGCGAAACTTGGCACACATATTCAATCGACTGGGCTCTCTCAAATGGCTATTTAAAAAGGCTAGTTAAACAAGATGGCCGCCATCGGCCAATCAAAATGGTTTTTCAAGTAACGGATTTGGACGAGGAAAGTGGCGAAATATATGTTATATGATACGGCGATCACGAATATGTATAAAATTTTTGTTCCTAGGTCACGTGGTTTGGCCGCCATCTTGAATTTTGTTAAAATCGGAACACATCTTGTACAGGCTAGAACTCTGAAACTACGGAAGGTACAGTCTTGCAGTTTGTTGCATTATATTGTCCAGGAGCAGCTCTTTCGTAACTATGCCTACCATTTTTCACGTAACTTCTATAGTTTTCCTGCTGTTGTCAAATGCATCTCATCCAAATTTGCGAATTAACCGATTGTCCTTCAGTGGTAACTATGTAATCTTGTGCCATTCGTCCAGTCAACACCGCCTCACCATTGGAGCTGAAACTTCATAGGTTGATTGCCCGACATGGGATCTCGTGCATATCCACAAATGAAGCGGATTGGTCGAAACCCCTGGCGGCCATCTTGGATTGACCACAAAACCTGTTAAGCTATTCATCTCTGCGACTGTTGAAGCGATCGACGCGAAACTTGGTACACGTAATCAATGGGGTGGGCTCTCTCAAATGTCTATTTGAAAAGTTACTCTGTAAAATAAAATGGCCGCCATCGGTCAATCAAAGTGGTGGGTTTTTCAAGTAACGGATTTGGACGGGAAAAGTGACGAAATATATGTTATATGATACGGCGATCACGAATATGTAACAATTTTGCTCCTAGGTCACGTGGTTTGGCCGCCACCTTGAATTTTGCTAAAATCGGAACACATCTTGTACAGGCTAGAACTCTGGAACTATGGAAGGTACAGTCTTGCAGTTTGTTGCATTATATTGTCCAGGAGCAGCTCTTTCGGAAATATGCCAACCCTTCTCACGTAACTTCTATAGCTTTCCCGCTATTGTCAAATGTATCTCATCCAAATTTGCGAATTAACCGATTGTCCTTCAGTGGTAACTATGTAATCTTGTGCCATTCGTCCAGTCAACACCGCCTCACCACTGGAGCTGAAACTTCACAGGTTGATTGCCCGACATGGGATCTAGTGCATATACACCAATGAAGCCGATTGGACGAAACCCCTGGTGACCATCTTGGATTGACCACAAAACCTGTTAAGCTATTCATCTCTGTTGAAGCGATCGACGCGAAACTTGGTACACATAACCAATGCAGTGGGCTCTCTCAAACCTCTAGTTGAAAAGTTGCTATGTAAAATAAAACGGCCGCCATCGGTCAATCAAAATGGCCGGATTTTCAAGTAAGGGATTTGGACTGGGAAAATGACGAAATATATGTTATATGATACGGCGATCATGAATATGTAAAAAGTTTGCCTCTAGGTCACGTGGTTTGGCTGCCATCTTGAATTTTGAACAGGCTAGAACTCTGGAACTACGGGACGTACAGCCTTGCAGTTTCTTGCATTATATTGTCCAGGAGCAGCTCTTTCTGAAATATGCGAACCATTCCAACCAAGCCTCAATAGTGTTCCCGTTATTCTCAAATGTGGCTCACACAAATTCGCGAAATGACGGATTAACTGTGTAGGTTAGATGTAAAAGGTAGCAATGACGTCACCTGCAGCAAAGGTAGGTCTTTGAACACCGTAAGTTAATTCTGGTTCGTAAGTTATGAACGTCGAGAGACACCAGACAGTGAAAGGTGGAGGGTATTCTAACCTGTAAGCGTGATAAACATTAAGGATTCGCACTGTTTTTTCATCAAGTTTTAACATTTACTTCGTCGAAAACAGAAAAGAAAACGTGCAATAGATATTGAACGGGAGAAGATTTTCACAATGCGCTCAATTAAAGATTATATATATTTACACGGAGCAAAACTTTTCTAGTGATTGTGGAGAAGAAAGATACAATTGCACGTTCCTAAATTAAACTAATACAACAAATTCACTTAGACATATAAAGGATACAAGAGCATAAACTTTTCAAAAATGCGAATACATCACACAAGCAAAAGACTCAAAAAAAACACAAATATACTGCTTTTATAACTTTTTCATTTCCAGTCATGTCTCGGTTATCTCCCTTCTTTCGCATCTGTTGCTATCGCGTTTTCTAGTTGGACATCGACCATCTCAACCTTGATAATCGACGGTTATTTCCACAACAACTGAAATTTCGACATATTGTTCAATATGCACGGTACAGTGGCCAAAAATTGTGTTTTGTTTAGAATTATAAAATCATAACTTTATTATTAGGGTGCCAAGCCGTATGGCTTCCGGTTCCAGTGTTGTTGCTCCATTGCCTGTAATGGCGCATGGAACCCGATGATTGCAGCTTGCTGCTATATTTAAAATTATTACTGAAAGACCAAGTTGTTGAACGTTATGGGATGAAGTATCCCAGACGATGTTACCGTATGAGTTTTACGCTGTAGGCCTACTATATGGGAATTTTCTATCTCAGTCATACTTTGGCACATCATGAAGATCTGGCATTACACGATGCTCATACGACTCCTCACACGGGCAAAGGGAAATTGGACAAAAGTGCCCAAATGTTGCGCCAAAGATCATGCACTCTACGAACGTATAATTTGTTATATTTATCACCAAACTACTAACAACAACTAAATGATATATCACGTGATACGAATGGGCATCTCTGACAATCTCCTATTCACTTTACGCTTCGGTGACTGGGTAAGGTCGAGTTATTGATGACCCCTTTGGTTATATATGGGGATAATGTGAACACTATACTTCATGCTTAAAGAAAGAGTTAATTTCCTACTTTTCATAACATTTCGGTAACTTAGAAATATTTGCGAGCAATGTCAAAAAGGTCGACATTTACATTTTCCTCGTGTAGGGTCTAGTCGCGCGCTAGCAAAACATGATGAGGATTCGATGAAGCCTTGTTGCAACGCGTTTTTTTTCTCACAAATTTCGTATTTCACCACAACATGACAAAAAGCGTTGATACTGCAGGCAGATTCAACGCGTTTGGTCAGAATTGCGACAAAACGCGTTCACACTGCATGCGAAGTCAATGTACTTTGTCACAATTGTGACAATATGCAAACTTTGTGAGAAAACGCGTTGCAACTGCAAAACGTTTTGACATGGTGCATGTCAGCGCAAAATGTTAAAAATTATGTCAAAAAAGATAACTGGATATTATGTGACTTATCGACGTATGAGAAACCTTGAAGGCACTTGGGAATCTAATCAGTCACATAACATTGGGATCATCTGGAGAAACTATGTCATCTACCTAGTATTGAATAATCGTATTGAAGATCGTTTGGGGCACTTTGCTCATCGAAATGTATGTTCGTTAATCCAGTATAGGATCAGAAAGTCGATTTTCCGAGTACCCCAGTCATCTGCGAATGCGACAATGTCATCGAAGTTCAGTTGAGGTCCACATTCCTGCGGATGGCCTTGAAATCATTTGTGAAACCTGTACCATCTGATTATGGGGTAATAACTGCCTAGATAGTTTAGAGCACAGCTATGTCATCATCATGTCATTGGTTTTTGGGGTACTCATGTCATCTACATTTCTGTAAATGGGCTTGAAATCATTTCGGAATCTTGTGCAAGGAAATTAACTTCATTTACAATTTGGATCGCCATAGTCACTTGCCTATGGATAACCATGGCCTGTGGATAAGCTTAAGACTATTAGGAGCACTGATATTATTAGCGTATATGCATACAGCGGCCACATTAAAGACATTGGAGCCTCGAAGTCATCTTCGTATGCAATAATGACATTGGAGTAATCATGTCATCTACATTCCTGTAAATGTCCCTGCAATCCTTTGAAACTCCTATATGTCATCTGGCTGGGTCACCTTACCCATCTAGGTGTGCAATAATGTCATTCTTATTTGTCTCATTTTCATTCCTGTGGATGGCATTAAAATCATGGCATGGGAAAACAACGTCATAGATTACTTGGAGGACCTTAGTCATCTATCTATTCTGTTGATAGTCTTGAAACTATCCGGAGCACTGATGTTCCTTGTGTTCACTGACATGGACTGGTGGTCTCTTAATCAGCTCATAGTGTCATGGCGTTGCGGAAGTTATAAGACTTGTCATCTTCGTGTTATTATCCCTGAGAAACTAAACACATATTGAATGTTGACGAATACGCATGCGCAGGAGGGATATATGTATTGCGAGTTTTGAACTCAAAACTTTCCTGAATGCCATCTTCCATACACAGATGACTCGGGTGCTCCAAATTATTCCAACCGTTTTCTCATATGTCATTTTTGGCGTAGGTGCTTCCAATTACTACGGGTCGATATTGATTAAATGATAGAGGGTTTAATTGCTGCGTATTCTTTGACATATGATCTTGAACATCATCCTCACATATATAGATGACCTAAGTGCTCCAAATTATTTTCTCTCAAACGCAGATGATTAAGGTGTTCCTTGAACATATCTAAATGTCAGTAACAGTATTATCCCCTAACTGGAAGGTACATCAAGCCCATATATAATCGGTCAACTTTTCAGGTTTTTTACAAAGCATCGCAGGTGATTCTTCATTCAAATCGACAGTCCTATCCTGTTTTGACACGATTAAGTCTTGACAAATCGCCCTGACAAAATGAGAAATTTATCAAAACGGGAACAACACATTATGGAAAAGTTATCAGAACGTTCGACAAATACGAATATGCTGCATAAGTATTTCGAGCCCTCAATCGATCTCAGTTAGGATAATTTTACAAATCACTCTGCGATTCTTGTACACCAGACATTGGCGAACGTTCAAAGGGCTTTTCGCCAATCCTATTACCTTCCAAATCTCCATCAGTTTCATTCGTGGCACCATCACTTTTGGCCCATCAGGGGAATCTGGAATGGACCAAATCAGTACCGCGTCTAATAGCATACATCCATCCTGGTTATCTGGAGTTCGTGATTCTTTCAGATGGACCCCTGTAAATAACCCATTAGTATATATACACATTCAAATGAAGGGGGACAACACTAGAATGTAGACCCCAGTCTATCCTTATTTACGCAAGGGACATTTAGACAGTTATAATTTCACTCGACACAGTGGTTTTGCCCTTACAAAACAAATTGATAGTCATTTATGGGTAATCGTCAATACGAATGTCAATACGCTATCTTACCATAATCAAATGCCACGGCGCTGAAGTACGGCAATATTATTTTAGAATCTGTAGTCTCATGTAACAGATTGTACTAACTGTTGGTGCTCAGATTTCATGGAGGATCCAATGTGGATAACAGGTAGACATACATATTTGCGTCTGTTGTCTACAATGGCTGGGATGCTCACTCTGGAACACCATCGAACAGTAAGTAGGCCTGCATTCCAACTTCAATCTATCATTAATATATCACGATGTAACAATCTTAGCAATTCTAATCATATATAGACGTAATAATCGTGAATAATGCTGAAAGAAATTGGTAATAATTACCGTGTTATGATGATCACGAAAATTATTAATCTTCAAGTTCTTCTTTGTTTCGTGAACAGATACCCAATAATATTCAATGTTGTCTGTGATAGAACAAGATGTTCAAGCAGTATGTCGTGTACGAAGAACGGGCTGTCACAGCCACAGGGGCTCGATACCGTTGTTAATTGGTTATTAGACTGATTACGGGGGGGTCGAAATAGGGAATAAATGGGGAAGGGAGGACAATCAAGTCGGAGACGTCACCTCACAACGCTCACAAACCTCTTGTTTTATATGCCCTTGTCTTTGAAAATCGAATAAACTTCCCCTTTAACCGATCGAGAAATGGTTAAAACGCATATATCTTACTTTTCCTTCTCCCGATCTGGCCTCTTTATGCAAAAAAAGTCCACTTACCCGCCAAATTTTAACCCATATTTCCAGACTGACCAAAATCTCGATAATTCCTCTCGCCACAGTGCCCGAGAACGAGCGAGAATTCCTCGCCAGGGTTCGACGCGAGCCAACTGTCAGCTGGTATCAGTTGACTTGAGACCAAAATGGCGGAAGACGAGAGCAAGCAAACTGAGACTGCCTGTCTCGCAGGACACAATGTTATTATCCAGGGGCAGGCAGGTACTGGAAAAACGTTTTCAATAAGAAAAGTGGCAAACCTTTTAAATCAACAAGGAATGAATGTTGCCCTTACAGCCACCAAGCGACTGGCGGCTCGCGACTAACTCGGGCCTGGCGAGGAAGTCTCGCTCGTTCTCGGGCACTGTGGCGAAAGGAATTATCGAGATTTTGGTCAGTCTGGAAATATCGGTTTTAGTTCTCAAAAACTGAACTGCGTGGTGACTTCAACATCAAACGACAAGCAAACTGCACAATCAAACAAGTAAACCTAAGGTTCCCCGAATGGATCATAGGCAAGAAGTTTAATTTAATCACTGCGAATTTCGCTTAAACAAAGTAGGCCCAAATGTAACACAAACAGATCATTTGTCATCTTTCTATAATTACCAATGTTCTCTGTTTGTTTGTACCGCGTTACATTTACAGTTTTGGGTGAAATTTCACGAAACTTCGCCGAGGCAGTCTTGGGGTTACCTTAGAGAACACAAATGAAAAACGGCACCTTTCTTTTATTGGATACTGGGAGAAGGTCGTGAAACTTCATCAGGATAGCTATGCAGTCAGAGAACGTGACTTAAAACAAAAAGGGCATTTAATGTCCACGGGAGGCGAGAACATGAAATATTTAGCATGTTATAACCTGCGTTATTGAACGGTCACAATTCTGGTCGAAAAGTCAAGGAACTTTGACTTAAAAGAAACGGTATATAAGGCACAGTGGTGAATCTTTGTTAGGATAGCTATGGAATCTGGATCGAGAGTGCCTCGAGACCAAAAGAAATGCCGGAAAGGTCTGTTAACGTTTAAAGGTACTTTGGAGTCATGAACAATGAATTAACATGAGCATTTCATTTGTACTCTGAATGAGAGGATCCGAGGGAGGCTTTCCTGTGAAGTCATGCACTGTAACAAAGTACCGTTAAATAGACGGTATATTATCGTAAGCCTGACGGTAATCTACAGTATCTTCAGAATTACGGTATATTACCGTAAATTTGACGGTAATATACCATATATTCATAAATAAGGTAGAATACCGTTATTCACATTCAAAATACGGTAGAATTCCGTAACCTGGAATAAGGTCACATATAGAAGGTAATCGTATGACCTATTAACCGTGCATCACGTGATGACATTAGCTCCACGCAAAATTGACTGCCTTTGTTCGAGTCCAGCTATAGTTCAGCCTATAATCTACATCGGTGTCCTACCATCTCAACTCACCAGCAAACAAGAAACAGTTTTTATCAACACCATCATAGTGTAGACAAACACTTTGATTCTCACATATCGCGCCTAATAACGATACTCTGGAGAAAAGACGTGATCGCTATGAACGGAAACTTCAGTTTCTATGCTCCAGTCACTGCGTTAGTTGCGTACAACAACGACAGAGGATACGAAGTTATATGGAATGTTAGACGAGAATGCGATGCGCGGCAGACTTTGCTTCAAATTCCTGACATGAATTTATGGTTACCAGTGCCATAAATTTATATTCGGGTAGATATATCGTTGTCTTTACTGAAATAAAGATTTATACAATAAATATTATACGGTAACGCCGTAAAATTTACGGCATATCGCCGTACATTTTACGGTGATCGTGAAACAACTTTTACGGTCACCGTTATTTTTACGGTAGATGGTTGGCACACTGAGCTGCCGGTATTCTACCGTAAAATATACGGGCGATTGTTAACAGTGTGTGGTTGCTTTTTGGTCGCCAGGCGTCATCAGAATATGGAATAGGTCTTTGGATTATGGACGCGGATATTCTCTAATGGACGACGGCTGAATTATGAATGACGGACCAGACGCTTGTAATTCCTCCTCATACACGTCTCACCGGTCAATCCAATGTCATATAAAGTGACGAGGCTGGGGGTCTAAATGGAAATTCAACGCTCACTGCATGGGTGCTGAGAACTTAACCAGTTATAGTAAACTCAGATATAATATGACAGAACATTATACTTGTTATCAGCGCTACATACTAGTAAATCCGGTACGAATTTCAGTCTACATTTCTTTGTCAATCAGGTGACTAACTGGGCGGAATACAACGAAGCACGTGGACGAATATAGTAAACAAAATAGAGGAACAGTATCCAAATAAGGCATCGTGTCTAGACATCGTGTGCGTTAAACGAAAACTTCAAAGGATTTACTTCCACCGAACACTCTGCCTTTGTCATGCTGTTGAAAATGTCAAAATTACAAGCGTCTGGTCCGTCATTCATAATTCAACCGTCGTCCATTAGAGAATATCCGCGTCCATAATCCAAAAACCTATTCCATATTCCATATAACAGTATTAGCACCAAATACCGACCGGCGCACATTTGTTGGTATCCGTGAACTGTCGTGTTGTATTTATATGGACAAACGTCACAGTCTTTCTGATAAAAAGATCTTATCATCAATCGATAAATGAGTGACCGTGTCCTCCGAAACATACCTTTTATAAATTGATAGAATTCCTGCTTATTGCATTGCTATCCGGTATATTCCCTCCTTGTGAATCGCTTGAATGTATGTATCGTATAATTGATGAGGGACAGTAATGCTCAAATCAATAAATGAGTTGACTAAGAGCTTGTTCTATTCATATCTTTTCTGTAAAACCAAAGTAAGATTTCATAATTGTTTAAAACAACTAAACTGTCGTTTCAGATACATGAGAATCCTAATACGGGACACTCTGTGCAATACAGCTTGTCAGGTAGCTTTTCCAGGTTCAACATGTAGCCGCCTATTGTCTTTTCCTTGAATGACGAATAAGCCCTAATATCACTATCTGGAATACACAAATCCATGTTGACATTGGATAAATGTCTTAAATACACGTACAAGAGTCAGGTCCGATATCCATAAGCGAGCCGTCGACCATGAAGAATTTACTAGTCCATAATTGAACGAATTTTTGAGACAATATTAGACGAACATTCTTAGGGGGCATAAAATAAACATATATGTCAACACAATCTAGTTTCCTGAGCGAGAGTATCGGTCAGCAATTTTCAATGATACCGATAAGACATCATGATGTTGGTGTCGTCAAATCTCTATCGCTAATCTGTATTAGTTTTCTCACATGAATTTCCATGGCGTTTCAATGAGTGTAATAGTGTTGGATGAAACTTCCCACTCCAGAGAAGGAAAACACACCCCAATCGAGTCGCCGAGGTGAGGTTGGGATGTATTTTCCTTCTCGAGGGTGGGAATTTTCATCCCATGATCAAGTTAATATGGGATTGTTTACCCCATATATTTCAGTATATTTCATTAAAAATATCAACGACACTAAGTTTTAGAACGTTGGTGGAGCGCATCATGCCGGAAGCACGTATCGGGCGAAGTGACTGGCCACCTGCGTCGCGCGTGCTCATCCCACATACGTGTGTAGGATGACGTATCCCAGGCGATGTTACCGTATGAGTTTTACGCTGTATTGTATGGGAATAAGAGGATCCCATATAACTTGATGCTGAGATGAAATTTCCCACTCGAGAGAAGGAAAAATCATCCCGACCGAGCCGTTAGGCGAGGTCGGGATGATTTTTCCTTCTCGAGAGTGAGAATTTTCCCATATAATTTATGTCATTACTATATAATCAGTATGTAATTAAAAATATTGAAAGACTAAGTTGTTGAATGTTGGTGGAACGCATTATGCCTGCAGCACGTATCAGGCGAAGTGACTGGCCACCTGCGTCGCGCGTGCTCATCCCACATACGTGTGTAGGATGACGTATCCCAGGCGATGTTACCGTATGAGTTTTACGCTGTATTGTATGGGAATATTCGATCTCAGTCATACTTTGACCGTGGATGTTTTTATTTATTTTTTTTTTCTTCACAAATTTCGTATGCCGCCACAATATGACAAAACGCGTTGATACTGCAAGCAGATTCAACGAGTCTTGTCAGAATTGCGACAAAACAGGTTTACACTGCATGCAGAGTCAATGTACTTTGTCACAACAGTGAAAGTATGCAAACTTTATGAGAAAACGCGTTGTAACTGCAAAACCTTTTTGCATGGTGCATGTCGGCGCCAAATTGCAAAAATAATACAAGATAACTGAATAGTCTGTGACTTGTCGACGTATGAGAAACCTTGAAGGCATATGGGAATCTAATCATCTGCATAAATGGGAGAATAACATTGGAATCATCTGGAGAACCTATGTCATCTACCTAGCACTGAAAAATAGTAATGAAGATCGTTTGGTTTGGGGCACTTTGTTCATCGAAATATATGTTCGTTAATCCAGTATAGGACCAGGAAGTCGATTTTCGGGGCACCCCAGTCATCTGCGAATGCGACAATGTCATTAAAGTTGGTCCTATCTGTACTTATCTGAGAGAGCTGTTTCGATCTTTATTATTATTATCATCTTTATTCCTTCTTCTGGAGAGCATGGATGATATATGTACATGCATGAACAAACAAATAAGCGCAATGAAACAAGCGCAATGATTACAGGTTTTTTTGCCTTCATGAGTTCAAAAAAATTGTAGGCTCTACTCATCTGAACAGCCAGGAACGTTTCGATCAAATCATGATCATCGAGCGACTACTTTGGAAGATCTTTTTAGTCGAGTGAGGGAGGACTGTGTCTTGGATTATTTGAGAGAAATCGGTTTGTTGCATCAGTTTTAATGTGCGTATGTTTTAATGTGTTGGATTACTATGTTATTGGCTTGAATACTGAGAATTTTGTTTGATCGTCGCTATATAGCTGAAATATTGCTGAACGTCGCGTTAAACTTTAATTCTCTCTCTCTCTCAGTTGAGGACCACATTCGTGCGGATGACTTTGAAATCATTTATGAAACCTGTGCCATCTGATTATGGGACAATAACTGCCTAGATAGTTTGGAGCACAACTACGTCATCATCATGTCATTTGTTTTTGGGTTCTCATGTCATCTACATTTCTGTAAATGGACTTGAAATCATTTGAGAGTCTTGTGCAAGGAAAATTACTTCATTTACAATTTGTAGCGCAATAGTCACCTGCCTGTATGATGGATAACCTTAAGATTATTAGGAGCACTGGTATTATTAGCGTATATCCATACAACGGCCACCTTAAAGACATTGGAACTTCGAAGTCATCTTCGTATGCAATAATGGCATTGGAGTACTCATGCCATCTACATTCCTGTGAATGTCCCTGCAATCATTTGGAACTCCTATATGTCATCTGGATGGGTCACCTTACTCATCTAGTGTAATAAAGTCATTCTTATGTGGCAGTCAAGAATTTTCATTCCTGCGGATGGCCTTAAAATCATGGCATGGAAAAACAACTTCATAGATTACTTGAAGGACCTTAGTCATCTATCTATTCGGTTGATAGTCTTGAACTATCCGGAGCACTGATGTTCTTTGCGTCCACTGGCATCGACTGATAGTCTCTTATTCAGTTCAGAGTGTCATGGCGTTGCGGAAGTTATAAGACTTGTCAAATTCGTGTTATTATCCCTGAAAAACAAAACACATATTGAATGTTGACGAATACACATGCACAGGAGGGATATGTGTATCGTGAGTTTTAAACTCCAAATTTTCTTGAATGCCATCTTCCATACATAGATGACTCGGGTGCTCCAAATTATTCCAACGGTTTTCTCACATGTCATTTTAGCATATTACTGCGGGTCGATATTGATTAAATGATAGAGGGTTTAAATTGCTACGTATTCTTTGACATATGATTCCAAATGATCTTGAATATCATCCTCACATATATAGATGACCTAAGTGCTCCAAATTATTTTCTCTCATACGCTGGTGATTAAGGTGTTCCTCGAAGATATCTAAACGTCAGTAACAGTATATTATCCCCTGACTGGAAGATACATCAACACCATATGTAATCGATCAGTTTTTTGACAAAACCTGTCAGCATCGCATTTGCTTCTTCATTCAAATCGACAGTTCTTTTTGACACGATTTAGTTTTGACCAATCGCGCTGACAAAATGAGAAATTGATCAAAAGGGGAACAACACTTTATGGAAAAGTCATCAGAATGTTCGACAAATACTAATATGCTACATAAGTATGTCGAGCCGCCAATCGACACGTTAAATCATGATATCTCAAAAAGTTAATTGGTTTTTTCCCCCCCACCGATAAAGGTATAAGAAACAGACTATCATGATGTCTGCCATAGCTAACATCTTAGTTTCCTGAAGATCCTTAAATTGACATTGGCAAAATAACATGAGGCACCAAAGGTGCTACAAGTCCTCAGCCCCTTAACAGTCCAGACCAAGATGTTTTTATGAGTGTAGAAGTTTGGATGCATAGCAGAGAGTTATGCCATGCGAAATGCAAACCCAAGCCAAAACTCCGACAGATGAACGGATGGATAAACTGACACAGTGACACGAACGGACGGACAATCGGAATCCAGTATACCCCCAACTATATACAGGGGTTAACGTGAAACAAACAATTATTATTAATGAGCCATATAAAAAGTAGGCCTAACAGTTTGCAATAGATTCATAACACATACGCAACAGTAAATAATAAGGAAATTCCTGATATTTTTGTCCCACATATTTTTCATTTCATACCGCGATGGGTTTTACAGTGAGATCTAATTACCAAAAAAAAAAGATAACAATCAGCCGAGTGAAAAAACTACCTTGCGACAGTCGGGAACCATTACAGAGAGCATTCAAGGCTTCCAAAAGGTTTAGTTGCGCATTACGTCATCAAAACATGCGACAGGCCTGCACAAATTTGAAATCCAAGTAACCCAAAAAAGAGTTACACCAAAAAAATTTCAGGTAACTGTTTTATATTCACGTAACCCAAAAACAGGTTGTACTATTTTTCTTTGGGTAACCCATTTAACACGTTGAATAATTCCACGTGTTATGAGGGAGAATATGTTCATCACAGTTCTGGGCGTTTTCCTTCGACTGCTTCACAGTATATGCTGCATATACTGCAGCAGAGTAATGTCAACCGTCAATCATAGGTCAAATCTTTAAGTGAACGGCCATTTTTTTGCTTTCACGGAAACAGATTCTTGTGTCCAACTTGACTCACCATTTGTCACTTTTAGATTTCGTCCAATACAGTCCTTGTCTTTTGTAATAACATGGTGAGTTATAAAAAGTGTATCTAAATGTAAATTAACCACAGGGAGCTGATACGAGAGCTAAACATCACTTTTGCGAAGGGAGTGATTTGTTTTGTTCTTCCTATCATATTATATTTCTGATTAAATAAGTCCATTTATTTTCAAACAAAGAAATAATGAAAATGAAATATTCTATTTTTAAACAAGTGATATCAATAGTGATGAATTTCAACAGTTACCAGTGGTTACCATGACTCATCAATTAATTCAAGCTCAATAGATCAATTCTAGTTATTGTTCTGTCATTATTTCTGGTAATGACTCAACTGCCACCTAATTTATAAATTGGAATTAACTGGCTTTCCTGACTGGGGTGATTATGTCATGTCACAATATAACTTTTATTATGTAAATATAATATTTTATCTTAGTTTTAACATTTTTTGTATGTATTCGTGTATAGAAATAAAGAATGATTGATTAATTGATTGATCACATTAAAAAAAAATCGAAAAAGGAGAACCAGTAACCATTTGATTACATGAGGAATATCAAAATTGTCAGCGGCTACAACAATTGCCACATTTATAGACGTTCGACACATAATGGTTTAAAATAAACGAAGAGGAAACTCACTCGATTCTATAATCTCAAAGATCAGATCGACCAGTGCCACAGTTCTGCATATAAAAGTCGGAAACCAATCATCATTGCATAGTGTATGCCCAAAGAGCAGTGTCCGTGAAGGTTCTCGAAAATCCCCGGCCGACTGTATTTAAGTGAACGAGAAGAATGGGTGGCGAATCATCAGACGAGTCACAGTTCAATATTGCCGAAGAGTATCAACATCCTAATGACTACAGGCTCTGTATAATGATGATGTGTAAATCATCCATTTTTCTTAGAAAACTTTGCCTGCTGCTTCAACGAAAATTTCCAGCAGTTCCCGCCATTACGTTTATAGCTCTTCGCACACTTGACAAATTTTGCACCATCCCATGCTAAGAATAGCCTGTGCAGGAGACTACCGCTTGTCTTCTCATTAGACTTGATGCGCCATTGCGCAGATTGTCCTTATCATTCCGATCATATCGGGTTGAGTTTTTTTAAATTACAAATATTCGAAAGATTATATCAATTTTTATTCACGCGAACGGACAAAGGGTTATGCGGGTATTTATCCGCGTGACTGTTGCGCGAACGAAACGATCGTTAGTTTGCCACGGTCGGTCCGTTTGCAGGAAGACGAAAGGATATCTCAGAGTTTTCTGATTACAGGTCAGCTATTTGATTTCACTCTGAACGAACAACACACTGATTAAGCTAAGTTTTGCTTACGCGAATCCAACTTCCATTTTAGGCGAGTCTTTGCGCCGCGAATCAATTCCCACAAAAAGAAACCTTTATGTTGTGTAGAGGCAGATTTCTACTTTCTTTCCACTGTCTTCGCTGTTTTTTGCTTTTGAGGTGGTTGCTCAGACATATAGCCGATATGAGCACGTGATAGTTTGTCAAATCACTTGTATAGTGATAGTTTGTATATCACTGCGCCATTCATTAACCTGGGAAATCACTCATCAGTGTCAAATATCCCGTGGAGCGAAATCCGTGAAATAACACATAAACGGTGTTTCTCATAGACAGTTTATTTTACTATATCTAACCTGTGTGATACAGAATATTAATTTAGGAAGAAAATATCGACCAATGTCCGAGTGAAACAGAAATGTCCATTCAGTGCGGTCAAGGTGAAGGTCGGTCCTGAAGGTCACAGAACCGTACGGTACGGTCCAAAGCAAAGTCACGTGCACTTTCATCCTCTCCCAGTCATTCACTACACTGAACCAATGGCTGACATACAACTTTACTATGGAGCTCTTGATCGGCTACATGCTAGTAAGAGTATGTAAATCAGAATAAAAGTAGGGCTAATGTATGCATACTTGCTGATCCCTTTTTAGAAGCCTGAGAAATGGTAGAAAAATTTTAAAAAATCACCGGTTAGACCTGAAAGTCTCAAAGGCACAAGTAAAAAATAAAAGGATCATAACCTGTCAGTTTCATGAACTTTCTTGCAATAGTTATCGAGATACGGCTCGGACAGACGGACAGGCACATCCCTAGGGCCACAACAATACTCCTTAGCCCGTAGGGCTGAGGAGTAAAAAGAGCAAAATTCACAAAGCTTCAGCTATCGCTCACGGCGATGGGAGATGGGGGTGGAGAACGTACCAGTTTAAATGATTGCAATCTTTCGACCAGAAGGATCAGTTGGATTATATCCTAGCCTTGAACCTAAAACCAAGCGACCAGAATCCCACCTGTCAATAATTGAAACTCCAACGTACGCGTATTTACACAAAGAATGTTCAGGCAGTTATAAATTATACATGTGAAGTAGGACCTGGTCCGGGAGAAGATGCGGCAGGCTTACCTGTGTATATCAGATCTTGCAAATCCCTCCGGCTGTATCTCGTACCTCTGTCTCGTACGGCTGGATGTGGTCGACTGGGCAGAGTATAGGCACGGGCTCTCCGATCTCCTGTTTTCAGCCTTCTAGCTTTTCATTGGCTGAGGGTCTTCGGGACATTCCGGCCATCTTCGCTGGTTCAACATGATCTCAGCGGCCACTACCACACCCTTCCCCCTCCTGATTTTTGGGGTGGGTTATCTCCAGCCTTTCAGCCTTCCAGCTTTTTCTTTTATCGTGTTTTACATCCAGCCCTATCCCTACCCTAACTGTCCTAACTTCAAAATATGTCCCTAAAAACTCCCAAATATTCCTAAACCTTATGCTACCCTTAAAATGGTGCAGTTCCCATTACTCCAGCATTTCTGCCTAGCATGTCCTGGCCTTACAAATAAGCTACGCCAGCCTCAAAAATACCTACACTAAAAACTTGCCTATCTCTGCACTAAAAATGATGCACTATTAAAAGACACTAAAACTGTTTTTCCCAGATTCAAAGAAATACTCTATTTCTTTCTTTCTTTCTAAACCTCAACTTCAGTCTGTTAGCAGACCGCGAGGCTACTGAACACCCCCCTTCCCCCCCACCGGGGCATGCCTACTAGCTGCCCCAGTGGAAAATCCAAAAGCTACCCATAAAAATTAACCTTAAGAAATGTACTCCAAGGCCTAGCAGCCTTATCCCCTCCCTCCTCAAAATTTAGATGGCTCATCAGCCATTTAGCCTGGAGCCAACCACACACGCTGAGCACGGAGCTGACAAGTCACCCAACCCACCAATTCTTTAAGATCCTTCAACGGCCTTTCAAATATTTAGGCCTAGAATTGGCACCTATCAATAAAAAGGGCTATGTAATCCTAAAGGGTGACAAAAAAAAAGAAAAACTTTAAAGTTTAAGTTCTTGTAACTCTCCATTTATTTTCAGCTATTATGAAAAGCTGAAGCTAATTATCTATAGCTATGACAGGCAATAAGTGTCTCCCCTTTTGTACTCAGCGTGTGTGAATAAAATAACTATTAAAATATTCACTAGAATAGGGAGCTAAAGAGGGAGAACTGCCTACTAGCTTTCTCCCTCCAAAAAGCCCCATTCTCAAAAAAAAAATAAAAGATAAAAAATAATCACCCCCCCCCTCCCCATCTGTTTCCCCCTGGGATGAGTCCCGAGAATTAAATGTGAGGCCCCAGAGGGAAGACCGCCTACCAGCATCCCCCCACCCAGGACCCCCATCTCAAGACCCATCCCAATTCCGTTTTTCCCCCGGAGTGTGAAGCCCGTCTTCCGGAGACCACCCGGCGCAACGCCCTATGCCGAAAGATGGTAGAATCGGCAGGCGTTCCTCCGGGTTATCTCCGCGACCAGCCGGGGTGGCAGATTTTTTACCCCGGCCACCCATTGAATAACGGGCCACACACCCCAGGGGGGTGTTGATCCGCGGGAATCCCTGAGGAGACTGATATGGCGCATCAGACTCGACCAGCAACCGGTCCATAGGCAAGCCCTGAACAGCAGCCCCGGTGTCCTCGCAGTTCAAGGCCCGGGCGCTCACCCCAAATACCGCATTTGGGAAGCGCCTGAGCCAAGACTCGAGGGCAGCAAGGCTCCCGAGGAAGCAGTGCACATGGACCGGGTGCATGGCCGGCAGCGTCTCCCCCAAGATTCCCAGTAGATCGTCGAGGGCCATGGTCTGCCCTCCGCCATCCCGGTAGCCACTCCTCCGGGTATTCTCCCGGCAATGAATGACGACCGGGAGGTTTCGCGGGAGCGCCAATGGCAGGATTTCTCTCAGGAAATCAACCTGACACCGGCGCTCCACGGCAGACACATGTTCCTCATAGTCCAGACCGACCTCCCCCAGACCAACACATCCTGGGGACCGCAGAAATTGATGTAATTTGTCCTTAGTTTTCTGGTCCACAGGACGGCTGGCCTGGTGGGGGTGCAGTCCGTATGTGGCGTGTACTCTTGGATCCCCGAGGAGCGCGGTCAGAGATTTCGACTTCCAGCTCCCCGGGAAAACAAGATTACACACCACATGCTCCATTACCACCGGGGTACGCAACAGATGTACTGTTCCGACTTCGTCCCCGATGGCCTCCAAGGTATATTTACCGTGGAGGCGACCGAGGACGACATCCAAGTGGCAATGGGAGTCAACCAGCCTCGGGGGTGGATGAGCCTGAGCAACCCACAAGGGGTTGTCCAGGCCCGAGGAGTCCATCGGCCTTTCCAGCGTCCGGAACTCCTCCCTCAGATGGACTGGCAGGATGGCCAATAACCTGGCCAGTATCCGCCAGTCCATCAGAGCACCAACCGAGGTTGGGGGACCCAACAGATATTCTCCCGGCTCCGTCCCGCAAGCCAGGTCGAATCCCATCATGATTGTCTGCCGGGTGGGTGCGGGACGAAGACGGGGGTCATCTGGATACAACCTGTGGGCCCGGACATATCCCAATAATTCTGGGTATGTCCGGACCCCCAGGATTGGCATCAAAGTATGGAAGAATCCATGAAGGAGGGCCACCCAGTTCCACCACCGAGTGTCCGTGAGTGCCCACTCCTCCATGGATCCATGTCCTGGATCCAGCCCGTGTTTTAGTATAAAACACAGGCTGGATTGGTGAACTTTACAGGACCAGCACGCCACCTCTGGGGACATCCAAAACGGAAAATGGTTCCGCTCCAGATGTCTCCTGGGGCGGGTGCCGGTCCAAGTACACAAGGGACACTGGTGCCCTTCTCGGAATATGGCGTTAATCCGAGCCACCGATTGGGAGTCAACCGAACCCAGGGTCGACAGGTGGTTAACAGCCAACCAGCGTTCCCCACCCGATCCCGGACTCGGTTCACTCCCAGGGGCGTCCCCAGTGTCCCTCGCCGGCGGAGACACTGCCGAATCCGAGGCAAGTGGAGGGTACGCAGCCTGCCAGCTTTCCCCTCCAAACCCCGGACTCGTCCAATGCTCCACCGTCACTCCCCTACCCCTGCTTACGCCTACCCCTCCCACAGCCCCTTCTAATTCCCCAAATATTCCCCTCCCCCTACCTACTCCTACCCCTCCCACAGCCCCTTCGAATTCCCCAAATATTCCCCTCCCCCTACCTACTCCTACCCCTCCCACAGCCCCTTCTACTTCCCCAAATATTCCCCTCCCCCTACCTACTCCTACCCCTCCCACAGCCCCTTCTAATTCTGGTACATAAATCAATTTTTCCCCCCAATTTGCCAAATCCCACTCAGTCCATTCTTCCCCACTTAATTCTTCCCCCGTTGATTCCCCCTCCATCCCCAAATTAGATAATCCCGTCTCCCATGATCCAGCCGTACTATCCCCCCCACCCACCGATTCCGCGCTATACCAGACATCGTCCGACGATATTTCCCCCCTTTTCTCCTCCCCCCTTCCCCCCTGCTTCCCCGATTTAATCGTAAACCTTTCTCTGAACATTTTTGGCCTTTTCTTTTTTTTTTTCTGAAAATCAAAGAAAAAAAAACAAAAATGTCTCACACCACATCAAAAGCAACTCAAACTAATTACACACCGACAAAACCCGACATCCAACCACACAGACCAAACAACTTGGGCGCCCAAGATAATAGACCAAACAACTTGGGCGCCCAAGACAATGACTTCTATACAACATCACAAACAATAACGTCACCAATCACAATCTATAGGACAAATATGACATCACCAATGACATATCTTGCACAACAACCAAAACATCACAAACAATAACGTCACCAATCACAATCTATATGACAAATATGACATCACCAATGACATATTTTGTACAAGAAGACATCACAGACAATAACGTCACCAATCACAATCTATATGACAAATATGACATCACCAATGACATCTTGCACAACAACAACAAGACATCCCAACTTCACTTACCCTAATTCCTCTAACCTACTCCACTTCTTCACTGGAAGCAGGCTACACATAATTTTTTTTTCCATTATTAATTATGCATCTTCCCAAATTACATTGTGACTTGTGACCCAGGATGCACCTAGGACCTTTTGGACGAGTCTGCTCACTTCTGACATAGCATAGCATGATTATCCTTTTCCTCTAGCATCAACACCAAAGAAACTTCTAACATGACCCTAGACCTTATCTAGGAGCAGTCATATGCTGACAAAAACTGGGGTTTTCGAACCTTCCGACCCCCTCGTGTAACACGAGACTCTATCATCGGTAGAACCGAAGTGGTATCTTCGTGCACTTTTGCCGGTCGCGGTTTCCTAACTTCTCGCGGTTCCGCAAACAATAAGTCTAAGTTCCAATCCGGAACTTCATCTGTCAAACGGAGAGGAACGGAATCCTCCTCAACACCAGGGGCATGCAGTACAGGTTGTATGCCCTCCTCAGGGGAAGACTCCACTGATACCCAATCTGGTACTCGTCCTTGTCCAGCCTTTCCCGTGTCATGGGTGACTTCCCCCGAAGAAAGCTTTACGGATTCTAAACTTGGTACTTGTCCTGATCCAGACTTTCCCGTGTCGGATGCCCTAACCAAACTCAGTACAGCGTGACGTCTCCGTCGTACCCATAGAGGGATGTCCCTGTCCTGGCATTGACGTAAAACATCATGATGCCACACATGGGACTTCCTCCTGCTCTCCACCCGGTACAGACATGGGGATAACACCTTACTCACGACAAAGGGGCCCGCAAAGATTGGTCGCAATTTCTTGCTCTGTCCAACTTTGACGGCTAAGTCCCTACGATAAACCAAGTCCCCCACCTCATAGGTCCGGGATTGGATTTTCAGATCATAGGTACGTTTTTGTCTATTTTGAGTAACCCCAATCCGTTCTCGGGCCGGGCGATGCACTTCCTCCATATGTTTCAAGAGGTTTACCAAGTAAGCATCCCCCGTGAACTTTTGCATGTTAACCTCTGCTACTCCCAATAGAATGTCCACTGGCAGAATGACTTCCCGCCCCAACATCAACATGTTGGGAGAGAAACCGGTATCGCGATTCGGCATAGAGCGAATAGCCATTCCGATTAATGGGAGGTGTTTATCCCAGTCCATCTGCCTATTCTCCAGGTAACAACGAATCACCTGGAGCAACAGACGATTATACCGTTCCACCTGACCATTGGAACAGGGGCGGTAAGGGGTAGTACGAGATTTCGTGACTTCAAAGACCTTGCAAAATTCAGAGAACAGGTTACCGACAAAGTTCCTGCCTTGATCGGTATGCACCTGCAACGGTACTCCAAACCGCACTATGAACCCCTCTAGAAATGCCTTTGCGACGCTTTCCGCCGATTGCCCAGGAAGGGGGCAAATCTCCAGCCATTTAGTGAATTGGTCAATCATCATCAAGATGTAGCGATTTCCCCCTTCCGAAGTCACCAGCGGGCCCAAGATGTCCAGATGGACCCGCTCCATTGGTGCTC
>JAVTVY010047768.1:0-23197 GCA_036873755.1 Hanleya hanleyi | reverse complement strand
ACTGAGTATATAGTGGGTAAATGTGAGTATATATTGAGTAACTGAGTAAATGCGAATGCATATTGAGTATCTCAGTATAGGCTAGTGTGATTGTTGTATTGCCGAAGTATTGCCGACTCGTCAGTATAACTCCACATTACTTTGCTATTTTTCTGGGAGAGTGATCATTGGCGCTCCTTGGTAGGGATTATGTGAGTTTGAGGGAGTGATCACTCCCCTTAAAATGTGATATGCGTAAAAAGTTCGCCACAATCACTTACAGCAGTATTCACGTCCACCCCAAAAATTATCAACTGCTCTGTTATTCTCCGGTTGGGTTGTTTAGTGTGTGGTCGAAGGTAATTGTCTGGTGCCAGGTGTAACCATGTCCGACCTGTGAAACACAGACAAGCAGGACATTAAAATAAAAGTACATATTTGCATTATATTACCTCGGCATTACAGTTATCATTTCCTCAACGGGAATACTTTTGTTTAAAAGGAATGACTGGATCTTTAGTAACCTTCAAAACAACTACAATTTCATATTTTCACATTGTTTCTTATTGTAGCAAATTGATTATTTTATCTCCAAACTATCAATTTACTTGTGGTAAATTGACTTATTCACCTTCATAGTTAACTGTTTCCAAATTCTTTGGAAGGGGATTTTATAACGTTGCCAAGGGTCTCTTCGTAGTAGACTAGTCTGGTAACAGCCTCGACACATTCCAATTGACCTTCCAGGGATGCGATGTGGAGAAGTGTATTTCCCATATTGTCCATCTGATAGACCTGACCGCCCGCAACCATCAGATGTCGTACGACATCGGACTGGTTTGTGATGACGGCCAGATGCAGGGGCGTTTGCATCAAATGGTTCATTAGGTTCACATATGGGTAATTGGACGACTTGCTGATCATGTAGAGAGCAAATGGCTTAACAAGCTGTATGATGACTATATGTAACTGTCTGTAAAAATAAAGTTGTTTTTTCTTCATCTGACGCTCGTTACCATAAAATATATATTAACCACATATACGTGGTACAAATGTTATTTTAGGATATGACCCAGTATGACTCGGATTGGTGGACATGTTTGACCGTCGCACGCGTGCGATGCTCCAATAGTATACGCGCAGCTTATTGTACCCTATGGAAATAGGGTACAGGGTGTACTATAGGAGCATCGCACGCGTGCGACGGTCAAACATGTCCACCAATCCGAGTACTGCTCTCATTTTGCTAAAAACAAACGCCAATCAAATTTTAGGTATTTCTACATTCTAAAAATATCCACCAATCAGAGCACGCTTCTTTCGTAACACCCAAATAGTCAGTCGCACAATGAATCATTCACACCCACACATACATATAAAAGCGGGCATAATAAGAACGGCCGTAAAGAACAGTGAGTCACCACTCTTGCATTATTAGTTTATAGCATTATGTTAAAATACTCGCGGGTAAACTGGGTCATATCCTAAAATAACATTTGTACCACGTATATGTGGTTAATATATATTTTATGGTAACGAGCGTCAGATGAAGAAAAAACAACTTTATTTTTACAAACAGTTACATATAGTCATCATACAGCTTGTTAAGCCATTTGCTCTCTACATGATCAGCAAGTCGCCCAATTACCCATATGTGAACCTAATGAACCATTTGATGCAAACGCCCCTGCATCTGGCCGTCATCACAAACCAGTCCGATGTCGTACGACATCTGATGGTTGCGGGCGGTCAGGTCTATCAGATGGACAATATGGGAAATACACTTCTCCACATCGCATCCCTGGAAGGTCAATTGGAATGTGTCGAGGCTCTTACAAGACTAGTCTACTACGAAGAGACCCTTGGCAACGTTATAAAATTCCCTTCCAAAGAATTTGGAAACAGTTAACTATGAAGGTGAATAAGTCAATTTACCACAAGTAAATTGATAGTTTGGAGATAAAATAATCAATTTGCTACAATAAGAAACAATGTGAAAATATGAAATTGTAGTTGTTTTGAAGATTGCTAAAGATCAAGTCATTCCTTTTAAACAAAAGTATTCCCGTTGAGGAAATGATAACTGTAATGCCGAGGTAATATAATGCAAATATGTACTTTTATTTTAATGTCCTGCTTGTCTGTGTTTCACAGGTCGGACATGGTTACACCTGGCACCAGACAATTACCTTCGACCACACACTAAACAACCCAACCGGAGAATAACAGAGCAGTTGATAATTTTTGGGGTGGACGTGAATACTGCTGTAAGTGATTGTGGCGAACTTTTTACGCATATCACATTTTAAGGGGAGTGATCACTCCCTCAAACTCACATAATCCCTACCAAGGAGCGCCAATGATCACTCTCCCAGAAAAATAGCAAAGTAATGTGGAGTTATACTGACGAGTCGGCAATACTTCGGCAATACAACAATCACACTAGCCTATACTGAGATACTCAATATGCATTCGCATTTACTCAGTTACTCAATATATACTCACATTTACCCACTATATACTCAGTATATACTCAGTTACTCAATATGCATTCGCATTTACTCAGTAAATACTCAGTTACTCAATATATACTCAAAATTACCCGCTGTATACTCAGTTACTCAGATTTTACTCAGTATATACTGAGTTAATCAATATGCATTCGCATTTACTCAGTTACTCAATATATACTCATACCCATTTACTCAGTATATATTCAGCTACTCAATATGCATTCACATTTACTCAGTAAATACTCAGTTACTCAATATATACTCAAAATTACCCGCTGTAGAGCTGATTGGTCGATATACTTAGATAATAGAAGAGCTGCCCTCTGATTGGTTGATATTTTTAGACAATAGAAGAGCTGTGCTCTGATTGGTGGCTAAACGATCGCACACACACACACATTGATTCAATGTATCGTTTAGACAATTACTCTCTCAATGACTCACTGATTCAATCTTTCATTTGTTCATTCATTCAATCTTGCACGAAATCATTGAAGTGGAGTTATACTGACGAGTCGGCAATACTTCGGCAATACAACAATCACACTAGCCTATACTGAGATACTCAATATGCATTCGCATTTACTCAGTTACTCAATATATACTCACATTTACCCACTATATACTCAGTTACTCAATATGCATTCGCATTTACTCAGTAAATACTCAGTTACTCAATATATACTCAAAGTTACCCGCTGTATACTCAGTTACTCAGATTTTACTCAGTATATACTGAGTTAATCAATATGCATTCGCATTTACTCAGTTACTCAACAAATACTCATACCCATTTACTCAGTATATATTCAGCTACTCAACATGCATTCACATTTACTCAGTAAATACTCAGTTACTCAATATATACTCAAAATTACCCGCTGTAGAGCTGATTGGTCGATATACTTAGATAATAGAAGAGCTGCCCTCTGATTGGTTGATATTTTTAGACAATAGAAGAGCTGTGCTCTGATTGGTGGCTAAACGATCACACACACACACACATTGATTCAATGTATCGTTTAGACAATGACTCTCAATGACTCACTGATTCAATCTTTCATTTGTTCATTCATTCAATCTTGCACGAAATCAATGATTCAAAGAATCAATCAATGAATTAAACAATGATACACCCGTTTAGACAATGTCTGTCTCAATGACTCACTAATTCATTCATTTATTTAATCATTCAGTGAATGCATTCAATGACTCATTCATTCAATCTTTCACAAATCACTGATTCAAAGAATCATTCAATGAATTAGACAATCTCTGTCTCACTGGTTCAAAGATTCATTCAATGAATTATACAATCATACGTCCGTTTATACAATCTCTGTCTCACTGATTCAAAGAATCATTCAATGATTTACACAATCATACATCCGCATAATGACAGTTTCATTCATTCAATAATCCGCATAATGAGGGAATCATTCAAAATCACTGATTCAATCACAACATCATTTATAAAATGATTGATGCAATCACAAAATCACCGATTCAAAAACCATTCAATGATTTACACACAGACATATATTGTCTGTGTGTAAATTATTGCTGCATAGAGCATATATGGAACAGATTGAGACTAATAAAGTATCAAATACACAGAACTTCTGCGAAAAATGATATTTACCTTGGGTGTGGTCATATATGGGAAAATCAAAGTTGTATAGTCTCAAAGTCGTTATTAGGGCATATCAAGAAGGTGCTCTGGGTTAAATATGGTAATAATTGGAAAGAAAAGTTGACTGAAGTTAGTATATTGCGATCATATCGATCGTTTAAGTCAGAATTTATGGTAGAAAAAGCAGTAATAGATATACTAAACAGAAGTCACAGTGTAACAATGTTCAGGATTTGAATCAGTGCCCACAATTTTCCAATTGAAAGAGAAAGATATTGTCAACTTCCAGTTGAGGATAGAATCTGTGGGGTTCATAATCGTATTGATGACGAGACCCACTTCCTACTGAAGTGCACAAGATTTCATTCGGAGATGACTGTCACTGTTTTATTCAACAAGACCTATATTTCCACTTGACAATTTTAATACTAAGATTGGCGATTTAAAGCTTATTGTAACCTGCCCTGTGTCAACTGCGATAAACGCAGTGGCCAAATATAATCACAAATGTGAAGCTATGAATAAACCAGTGTAATATGTAATCATTTTGCTAATTTCTCGTGCATTTTTATTATCACCTCTGCCGCTGTAACCTACAGACTAGACTGGAGGTCTGTCAGGAGTTTAAGTTAACAGAAATCTGTATAAAGGCTAGTCTAAAAAGCACGTTTTCCCCTCCAAATATTTTAATTATCGATTTTTTATAAGAAGGTTGCCAAGACCGTCTAACACATTAAGATTTCTATTGGGTAAATATGACCTAGAGCACGCTGAAAAGGAGCTCTGGCACGCGTTGATACACAGCAATAAAAATATTACAAAAGGGATTATTTAGCCATTTATTTTCGCTTAGACTGATATTTAAGAAACTGATGAAAAGTGCTGAAAAAGTAAAGTTTGTGTGTCAAAGAAAGCACACTTAAGGCGCGAACTTAGCTGAGCAGAGTACAGACGTGCCTGTGCATGTCGAGAATATAAGACAATAGAACAGGTGCATTCACAATACTGTGGGCAAATGACTCATACATGTAGCTCTTTGTGGGGAGTCTACATAGATGCAAGTCTGTACATGTTGAGAGCACAAGACAAAGGGATAGGTGTACTAATAATAAAACATGGGTTTTTCCCAATGATGTCGGGATTTAAAAATAGAACCGAGGCGAAGCTGTATATAACTTACATATGAGCACTGGGATTAATTATATATAAAACAATGAGCATTAGATACTCAGGGAATGCCACATATGAAATATCAAAACGGGGATTATTAGATATAAGATTGTGTCAGAAGCAAGGTGACTTGGGTGAAAATACTGTGATTTTTGATATATATATAAAGTGTAGACAAAATATAATCCAGTCAAGAAAACACATGTAAATACCTATGAAATATATTTGGAGGGCCGCGAAATGTCTAAGGGAAACATCCCTTAAAAGTCAATAAATCAATCAAACATATGAGATAAAAAGGACTAATACATATGAAGTAACAAGACGGGGGTTAATAGTAACAAAAATACTATTTTGGGCATTAATACATATAAGATTGTGTCAGAAGCAAGGTGACGGGGTGAAGATACTGTGATTTTTGATATTTATCATGAAGTTCATGTCTCATTAAGACCTCATTTTGACAACATAATTATACGAAACATGTATAAGGTCGGTGGAGAAGAATAACAGCCGAAGTGTCATTTTTATGAATGGCAAAACACATTTGAATAACGTCAATTAAGATTTCTAGTGCAATGATATCAATGAATATAGCCTGACTCGCCTAGGCGCACTGACCAGACCAACTCTTTGATCCATCGGCTCGAGGTCACAAAAGGGCGCGCATGTTATTATCCCTTAGAGTTAAATGATAATGCTAGGTGGCATGTGCGCTCGATCGTGCGTATATGAAAGGAACGCTTGTATTTAATTACCTCTTTGGGGAAGAAACGAAACAGAGATTTGTACATGAAGAAGAGCTTGAAAATCAGTTTATTTACTCTTTTCATGTATTAAGGACAGTGGTTGGGTTTTCTCAATAATGTTAGTGTGTGAGCGTGTACAGCTCTTTGTTTATGGGGAGTCTGTTGTTATGTTTAGACACGTCTGTACTTGTCGAGAATTAAAGACAATAGAAGAGATGTATTCACAATAGTATGACTCATAGCTATTTGTTTGTGGGGAGTCTACATAGATGCAAGTCTGTACATGTTGAGAACACAAGACAAAGGGATAGGTGTACTAATAATAAAACATGGGTTTTTCCCAATGATGTCGGGATTTAAAAATAGAACCGAGGCGATGCTGTATATAACTTACCTATGAGCACTGGGATTAACTATATATAAAACAATGAGCATTAGATACTCAGGGAATACCACATATGAAATATCAAAACGGGGATTAATAGTAACAAAGACATTATTTTGGGCATTATTACATATAAGATTGTGTCAGAAGCAAGGTGACTTGGGTGAAAATACTGTGATTTTTGATATATATATAAAGTGTAGACAAAATATAATCCAGTCAAGAAAACACATGTAAATACCTATGAAATATATTTGGAGGGCCACGAAATCCCTAAGGGAAACAGCCCTTAAAAGTCAATAAATCAATCAAACATATGAGATAAAAAGGACTAATACATATGAAGTAACAAGACGGAGATTAATAGTAACAAAGACACTATTTTGAGCATTATTACATATAAGATTGTGTCAGAAGCAAGGTGACTGGGGTGAAAATACTGTGATTTTTTTATATTGATTGTCTCATTAAGACCTCATTTTGACATCATAATTACACGAAACATGAATAAATGTAATACAGCCATCCAGTAAATCAACCGACAACGATGATAAACATACCTTTTAGGGACTAAAGAGATGTTCCGAAAGAGAACTTCCAACTATGCACAATTATTCTATATTTCCAAAATGGCCCTCGATATTTAGTCACTCAGTCACTTGCAAACGGTTACATGGGTCGGTTCCCTTATACAGACTTTATAGTAAACATGATACAGACTGAATTTAACGAGAGGGGAAAAAATGGGTGAGTAGTATAGAAAGAAAGCAATATCATGTACGCATGAATGGATTATACTCGCTCTAAATGAGCTATTATTGATCCGTACGGGGGTAGACTATAGTACTACAATTCAGACAGAATGAGTGGTAGAGAAAGTGAAAAGCGGAAACACTGTGACCTTTGTGGAGAGATCATTAGTTATGGGATGGAACCTGTCCGATAAACAACAGGAATTATAGTATATGTGGGTAGATAAAATTTAGCTATTGATGACAATGTAGAGTATGACTCATGGCTCTTTGTTTATTGTTTATTGTTCTGTGTAGACGCATCTGTACTTATCGAACCAGGCAGTTATAGCTGTTAAATTTAGTTCAGGGGAAAATTTCGTGTATCAAGGTGAGTTCGGCCGATGACCCAGTTAATTAATGATTCAATCAATCACTGAATGCAATAATCCGCATAATGAGGGAATCATTCATTTATTGATTCATTAATCCGCGTAATGAGGGATTCATTCAATCTGCCACAAACTCACTGATGCAATCATTTACGTAATCCTACAATCACTGATGCAATCATTTACACAATCCTACAATCACTGATGCAATCATTTACACAATCATACAATCACTGATGCAATCACAAAATCATTGAATCAATCATTTACACAATCACAAAATCACTGACTGATTCATGGGAGTCCATCGTTCTGCTTAGACGCGTCTGTACTTGTCGAGAATTAAAGAAAAAGAGACAGGAGTATTAACAATAGTATGACTCACCATGGGGGCACGTTTGTCGAGAACTAACGACAAAGGAGCAGGCAATAACAAAAGAATACGGGTTTTTGCAATACTGTGGGCAGATAAAATTTTAGCTATGAAGACAATCGATAGCGTGATTCATCGCTCTTCGTCTATGAGGAGACCATTGTTCTGCCTAGACAAGTCTGTTCTTGTCGAGAACTAAAGGCAAAGGAGCAGGCAATAACAATAGTATGACTCACCACTCTTTGTTTATGGGGAGTCTATTGTGCTGCATAAACGCGTGTGTACCTGTCGAGAACTATAGACAAAGGAGCAGGCAAAAACAATAGAACAGGGGTTTTCCCAATGATGTCATGATCTAAAAATAGAACTGAGATGTTGCTCTATAAACAGAACTGACATATGAACACAAGGAGTATTAAATAACAAAACAATGAGCAGAGGTAACAGAGGATACTATGTACCACCGGGACGGCACGCAGCGCGCGCGTGTTATCCGGACGCGCGCGCGGATGGTCAAAGGTCACATCCAGGTCAAAAGGTCACCCTTCCGACCTTAGGGTTTTCCCAATGATGTCATGATCTAAAAATAGAACTGAGGTGATACCCCATATAAAAATGGGGATTATTACTTATAAGTAACAAAACATATTATGTAAAAAAATAGGGATTATGACATATTAAGTAACAAAAACACTATTTTGGGGATTATTACATAAATACATTGAGTCAGAACCCGCTAAACACCCACTACTTACGGTGGATTCTCGGACGTAGCCTTAATATCTCAGCCGTGCTTTTACTGCGTATGTTCATGTGGAACCTATGAATTATCCACACGGCCCCTAGCACCGGCTTAAGCGGAATCGGGAGCTGTGATGACAGATCAGCTCAAGCAACTCATCTGATGTTAATGGATGAGCATCATGGACGTCTGATGGAGTAAACGCCTTAACATGGGGTAACCTGGTAAATGCAAGAAACCTAGAAAAACTAACCTGTAATGTCCGACGTCGTACGACTTGAATTTCCTACCGGAACAAGAAACCTACATAAATTTGTTCGATCTCCCAAATTAGCGAATCTATTGTGCCTCAAATGAAACGGGTGTGTAGTCGATATCATCGATCGAAATCTTAACTTCAAGCTGCTATGATAACGTTTTTGGTCTTTTGTGGATCTTCCAGGTTCATACTCCATGTAATAATCACGAGACAATGCATACAATAGCGAAGTCTGGGGACAACAATATGTCTAGACTTTAGCCTATTCAACTACACAAAGACTCAGACAATAGCTTCCTACATGAAGTATCTACCAGCTTCCACAAACGCGTGAAACACCTTTGGACCTAGTTCAGATATCAAGTTTAACAGTTGACGGACTCATCCAGTCGTTGTCTTCACAACCATAACGTTTTTGTACATTCCATGGTTAATACCTTACTTTGTCTAAGCAAGTCACATATTCTGTACACACATGTCATCTCGTTAATGAGAATCCCAAGGTTTATGCTAATAGATTATCGGTGGACCTCTTCCATAGTGCTATCAGTGGCGCATCTGAGCAATAAAGAGAGTATGATACGCTATGACAACTCGCATGCACGTATATACAATTCCAACACTGTACACTGTGTATGCGGGTTCTATCAACATACCAGGTTTTATTATATGTTTTCATAATCTTCACTTCAGCTCTAGTGATTTCTATAAAGTTTCACCCATCGCTGAAACGAGAACCAAATTTGAATTCAACGTTCTCATTGGCCGCGGTTCCAAAAAAAAAAAATCAAAAAAATCCGAGTCCCTGATTCGCCCAATTTGAACGTCAAACTTCCGACTTTCGACATCTCACCTCTGATATTTGACCTCGACCCCAGCGATGTCATTCGGGCGTACGTTAGTCTCACACACCATACCTCACTATTGATCCTTATTTTGCTTACACCCCACCGATGGCATATAATAACGACAACACTACCGTCTAACCAGAAATGGTAATTGTCTGTATAGTGTATCTGTATTCAACCGGCCTTTTAATACCAGTTTGGAAAATCTACATGTACATATACGCCGAATTCACAAAATATTTCTTTGAATATATAATTTGCATTTTAGCTTCAAACTCACTGAATAATTTGATGTGGCATTGCCTATACTTTTCAGGACCAGTGATATATCTATGGTAAATCTAACGTCATCATGTAACTCGGATTGTGGTTGTTCTCAGGAAAACTATGTTCCAATTTGCGGTGCTGATGGGATCCAGTATTTCTCACCTTGCCACGCTGGGTGTCTCTCCAGTCAGAGACAGGTAGGTACAGTCTAAAACATTGTCTCTCTTTCTCACTGGTGTATATTGCGCTAAATCCTGTTTCAAATTATGACACATCATAGTAGCTATCATTCTTTAATTTGAAATATAGTAAGCCCCAAGTTGTTTGCGAATCAAGTGGGAAATTTGTTGTGTCTGTCTAGGCTTTTCACAGGGGTGAGGAAGTGAGTCAAATTTAACGTCGCTTTATTCCATTATTCCAGTCATATCGCGACGAACCAACAAGGCACTACCCAGCCAAATTGCGTTTCTGTTGCTTCAAAAAAGTAAATCATTGAAACATTCACTCTATAAAACACTGAGGATAGCCCACACGACGTACAGGACGCCTACGTTGGTGCAATAAAGACAAGTGCATTTGCAGTGCTGGACATCATATTATCCACAGTTGCCAAACTGTACACCGCTTAGGATGTACACGGTTTGATCCTGGGTTTCCGCTGCTATTAGCTGAAAATGATGTAATTATGATAAGCCTGAAACCCACGTCGCCCAAGACACACACGTTCTTTTCTGAAAGTAAAGAAGACTGACATACAAGCAAAAAAATAAAGATCATTTTCTCCTTTCCTTCGTTAGGGAATGACAAGCACCTATTCCGCATGACAACACTATAGAGATCACTGCCCTGGAGTATTGGATGTCCTGATATTCAACAAACAGGACTGGTTCTACCGGAATATGAATTTTTTAATCAGCAAAAACTTATGTGTGTGACTACAAAAAACTTAGGAATCTTGCTTGAATTTTACAACCAAAATGACCCTTTCCAGCACGCGTCGGTGCGCAGCTGTCTAAGTTTTCGCAGTGGGCCATAACTTTTCATTTCTCCCTAGGCTATTTTTACCAACTGATAACTGGTATTAATGTGTTAAATGCATCATATTACCGTACTATTTAAAGGCAGGGCGTTATGCTTAACTTGATGAATATTTAGGCAACTTTAACTTGGAAATATGCCAGGTATCACCAGCTAAAAATATTTCCCCATATCGAATTATAGGCAGAAATAAAAATGTACGACTTTGAATTTGCTGCGAAAATCTAGACCGCTACGCATTGATGCGCGCCGTTCATTGTCGTCGCTTTAATGCGGGGAAGGGCCATTCTTTATCACTGATTTTAATTACAGAAACACAGCGCATGTAGTTGCATCAACGTTACATTTTCCGGACAGAATCACAGCGCGGAGAGTGGAGCGTGTGGGGAGTCCTGCTCTTTGATGTACGTTTTCCTGCCTTTTTTCTTTCTGACCATTCTACTGACATTCATCGCTGCCACCCCAGCAACAGTGGTTGTTCTGAGGTAAGGGCTGTCAATATTTATTTATAGCTGATCTTAATGAGCAACTGTTTACCCCTTAATTTAACGTACACATTTTTGCGCACACCACAGCGGTCGTACTAAAAACTGCGCGGAACTGCGCAGAACTGCGCGGAGCTTAATTTCAACTGCGCGTGGATTATTTGATGGATTTTTCTTTATCTGCTGACGAGCAGAGGATTGATATTAATGAAACAGACAACAAAATCCGCAAAATGTAGACTATATGTCGCTTGAAACGAGAGAGAACGAAATTCAAATGCGCGGAAATTATGTTTCACTGCCCGGAGATTCGCTTCGCTGGTATGGAATCGTTAATATTAGAGCACATTATCCTACCTTATTCGTACTCCACTCAGATTCGCTTCGCTCGAACTAAGTCTGATGTGTATGAATTGTATCTGTCCGAACGTAAATTGAGTATGAATTTTGTGTTTACATTTCAACTGTCCGTAATTTCTGCAATCTTAGCTGTGCGAAACTGAAGTCTCCGTATAAGCTGGGTATAAATTTCAAAATAAACAATTATATTCCAAGAAAAAGAAAACAAGTTTTAAATAATAATGAATAATTTATTGGCATAATATCTCTAGACGTGACGGCTACATAAAGTGACAATCGGGCCTCATAACTACATAAATATTTAAAACATATTGGTATGCGCTACGAATAAATAATATTCTATCTTATAGCAAGGTATGAACAAATACGAAAACATATTGGTATGAGCTACGATTAAATAATATATTAGTTCAATCCAGAAGAATCTACGTGGGGTGAAGCTGCCATGGATTTCCGCGCAGTTGAACTTTATACGGGCTCGATTTCCGCGCAGTTGAAATTACCAAGTTCACGTTCGGACAGATGAAATTCACACACGCAAGCCTTTTGAAATTCATACATATCAGAATTAGTTCAATCCAGAAGAATCTGCGTGGGGTGAAGCTGCCATGGATTTCCGCGCAGTTGAACTTTATACGGGCTCGATTTTCGCGCAGTTGAAATTTACCAAGTTCACGTTCGGCAGATGAAATTCACAAACGCAAGCCTTTTGAAATTCATACATATCAGAATTAGTTCAATCCAGAAGAATCTGCGTGGGGTGAAGCTGCCATGGATTTCCGCGCAGTTAAACTTTATACGGGCTCGATTTCCGCGCAGTTGAAATTTATACCAAGTTCACGTTCGGACAGATGAAATTCATACACGCAAGCCTTTTGAAATTCATACACATCAGAATTAGTTCAATCCAGAAGAATCTGTGTGGGGTGAAGCTGCCATGGATTTCCGCGCAGTTGAACTTTACGCCAAATTTGCTTACGGGCTCGATTTCCGCGCAGTTGAAATTTATACCAAGTTCACGTCCGGACAGATGAAATTCACACACGCAAGCCTTTAGAAATTCATACATATCAGAATTAGTTCAATCCAGAAGAATCTGTGTGGGGTGAAGCTGCCATGGATTTCCGCGCAGTTGAAGTTTACGCCAAATTTGCTTACGGGCTCGATTTCCGCGCAGTTAAAATTCATACTCAATTTACGTTCGGACAGATACAATTCATACACATCAGACTTAGTTCGAGCGAAGCGAATCTGAGTGGAGTACGAATAAGGTAGGATATAATGTGCTCTAATATTAACGATTCCATTCCAGCGAAGCGAATCTCCGGGCAGTGAAACATAATTTCCGCGCATTTGAATTTCGTTCTCTCTCGTTTCAAGCGACATATATTCTACATTTTGCGGATTTTGTTGTCTGTTTTATTAATATCAATATTCTGCTCGTCGGCAAATAAAGAAAAATCCATCAAATAATCCACGCGCAGTTGAAATTAAGCTCCGCGCAGTTCCGCGCAGTTCTGCGCAGTTCCGCGCAGTTCTGCGCAGTTCCGCGCAGTTCCGCGCAGTTTTTAGTACGACCCGCACACAGAGAAGCATAACTTCGCCTATAAGCTATGCTTGGCGCACTTTCTACATAGCTCTCAAACTGATAAACGATTCCAATACTGGATGATGTTCTGAGGTGGAGGAGCATGTATCACTCACAAGTGACTGTACTGAAAAGCAGGGGACTAAGACTCTGATAATGAAAGAATGAGAAAACTAAGAAGAAACTGTGTCTATCAATATTCTGAATCCATGGTTTTCGTTGTAAAATCCTTATCTAAAGAATGATATATCTCAGTCACGCTTTGATTGTGTCTGATCATATTAACTCCATGAGAATCTTCAAGTACATCGGTTCATACGACCCTTAGCCCCGGGTTAATCGGAAATAGACACAAGTTACGAAACGTAACGTATGATGGCCGAGAGGGGCCATCGCACTTCACTCTTGAAACATTTTTGGCGCAGTTGCGATAGTGCGAATACGCGAAGCGATAGTGCGAAGACACTAAGCGATAAAATAAAACGCGAAGCGATAGCGCGAAGATGCGAAGCGATAGTGCGAAGACACGAAGCGATAAAATAAAACGCAAAGCGATAACGCGAAGATGCTAAGCGATAATGCGAACTCGCGATATTGTGAAGTATCGCGTTATATCTTCGCAATATCGCCCAATATCGCGCAATATCCCGCGATATTCGAGCAATGTCGGGACTTCGCATTATCGCTTCGCATCTTCGTGTTATCGCTTCGCAATATCGCGACTTCACACTATCGCTTCGCATCTTCGCGTTACCGATTCGCGTTTTATTTTTCGCTTTGCGATATGTATGGCTCAATTTGAGAAACGTTAAGTGGGAAAAGTGATAAATCAAGTAAACAGTGAGACACTCGAAGATTTAGTCAGAAAGGGAGACCACTCTATCCAGCAGAGGAAATTAATTGTTGATTAACGCCTGTAAGCATACCAGCAAGCTTAAGACTTGCGTGACTGAATTGTGTTGAAATATTACTGATCAAAGAGTAGAGATCACGAGGGCGATTGAGCGAGAAATAAGTCAAATAACGGCATCATGCAATATCTGGATCGTTAAGGTTCTCTCAGTTAGTTTGGTGAATGTTTTCTTATTTCAATTACAGATGCGTCCCTGAATCATACAAAACCTTTGCCATAGGTCTTTACTGGTCCTTTGCACGATTCTTAGGTAAGATTCTTTCCAAATCTGTTGTTGCAGTAGGGCTATTTTCACCCTACTTTTGGTTTGTAGAGCCGCCGCTGCTGACGTATCTCTATTTTTACCCTACTTTCATCGATTCGCCTCTGCTGCAGCAGTAGGACTATTTCTCCCCTACTTTTCTCAGACTGTCATGCATTTTCGTCTGGTTAACCGCTTCATTACATGGAATTTCAACTCGTTTTCGAGTAATTATGTGCTTATGATGATTATTCTGGGAGACGGACTGTCAAGGTAATTAACATTTTATCGTATTTCAGGCACAATCCCGGGTCCATTACTGTTCGGTACTGTGATAGATGGCGCCTGCATTCTATGGAAGGACTCCTGTGAAGATAGCGAATCATGTTGGATTTACGATAACAGTCTGATGAGCAGAAATATATTCCTAATCACCATAGTAATTAAAACAGTGTCAACCATTTTCTTTTTCGTTGGAGGCATAATTTACAAAGCGCCACCTGTGATCAAGGGAGAGCATCCGAGCTTGGAACTCACAATATCCGGTGAAGCAGACGTCGAAGATGAACCACATGGCAGATACACAGAGCTAGATGAAGATGGGAAGGAAAAGACTGTTTATGAAACGGATGGCAAAGTAGGATTCGACAACCTTGGAATGACAGTACTATACTGATGCACATAACTGAATCTCTGTGTGGAATTGTAGGCTACGGTGGTCTTATTCGTGAACATTCGAAGCTTCTCGGGATATATGACCGAATATTCATCTAGAATGCAATAAAATATGACAATGATGAACGTGTGCATGCATTGTACATATACTTCCCATGACGTCACTGGAACCCTAGTCTCAAAAAAAGCTTGACAGGCCCGGTCAAGTGATGAAGTTTCTAAGATGCGATTCCATCTTCGTAGATCACCGCTGCTGATTCACAGAGACTTTTGGGGGCATGGAAACAATGGGTCGTGCTGAAGACATGGATAAATTGTATGCCCACTTTTAATTATCCTTTACGTCAGCGATCAACCTAATGTTTTAGATTTCTCCAAAACGACCATGCATACCGAATATTCGAAGATTTTTAAAGAAATTTAATCTTTGGGACATTGTAATCGCTTACAAAATAGTTCACGCACAATTTTTCTTGTGTAACCTGAGGAAATTCAATTTACATGTCAAGAAGTGTGATATTATATATTTTAAACCAAAGAAACAACCTGTTTTTTATATGATTGGCAGGAACAACCTTTAATTAGAGTTATGGAAGATATGGATATAGTTTTGCTGTCAACCTCTGATCTGAATTTCAAGACACACTAATTAGAAGTATTTTCCAACGCTTGGTTTCAGTAAAATAAGTTTCAAATATTTTAAATCGCCTGATACTTTTACATTTTTACTTCTTATTCCTATAGGCTAAGGAAAAATATTATGCGTTTGTCCGTCTCTCTCTCTCTCTGTCTGTCGCCTTTTTTGAACTCGGCACGGTCTCGTACTAGGACATAGTACCTCGACCCACACTGCTGAGAATCCATTGGCATCCATCTTGAAAGCCCAGTATCACGCCGAAACTCCGAACAGCTCTAACAGCTGTATGACCTCCGTTACCATGGAGATCAGCTTGAGACAAAAAAAAAGAAAAAACAGGAGAAACACCTCCACTAAGAAAAGATCCTTCGGGGATAGAATCAAGGGAATATTCATTTTATTTGGGTATATATTTTATCTTCTGGTGTAAGGGAGAAATACGAGGACAATGGCGCGTGGTGTGCCTCAAGTGCGGCGGATCACGGTTTACACCAGAGAGGTGCAAAATGCTTACGTTAATGCGGGAGGTACTCCGACTTCGACGGAACAGGCCGAGCAGTAGCGAATGACCTTTTTTATTGCCGTCGCTCGGAAACTAATTGAAGAGAATTTCACGAAACTTACATGCTACAATGATTATATAATGTAGATGTGTCTTTTGTATATTTTTGGGATATGGACAAATTTTATCATATCCCCCTATTTTGTTAGCTCACCATCACCAGATGGTGGGCTGTTCAAGTCGCTTTTCGTCCGTGGTCCGTTGTCCGTCCGTCCGTCCGTCCGTAAACAATTATTGTTATCGCGATTTGTTAGGAACTACTGTATGGATCTTTCTCAAATTTGGTACACAGGTTCCCGTTGGGGTCTAGTTGTGCAAGATACCTTTCTGGTTCGATTCGAAAATCCAATATGGCCACGAGGCGTCCATCTTGGATTTCCCCATGAAATTTTGTTATCACGATTTCTCAGGAACTACTGCGTGAATCTTTCTCAAATTTGGCACACAGGTTCCCCTTGGGGTCTAGTTGTGCAAGATACCTTTTCTGGTCCGATTCAAAAATCCAATATGGCTACGAGGCGGCCATTTTGGATTTCCCCATGAAACATTGTTATCGCGATTTCTCCGGAACTACTGCATGGATCTTTCTCAAATTTTGTACACAGGTTCCCCTTGGGGTCTAGTTGTGCAAGATCCCTTTTCTGGTCCAATTCTAAAATCCAATATGGCCACCAGACAGCCATCGTGGATTTTCCCATGAAATTTTGTTATCGCGATTTCTCAGGAACTGCTGCATGGATCTTTCTCAAATTTGGTACACAGGTTCCCCTTGGGATCTAGTTGTGCAAGATACCTTTTCTGGTCTGATTCGAAAATGCAATATGGTCACCAGGCGACCATCTTGAATTTCCCCATGAAATTTTGTTATCATGAATTCTCAGGAACTGCTGCATGGATCTTTCTCAAATTTGATACACATGTTCCCCTTGCGGTCTAGTTGTACAAGATAACTTTTCTGGTCTAATTTGAAAATCCAATATGGCCACCAGGCAGCAATTTTAGATTTTCCCATGGATCTTTGTTATCGTGATTTCTCAGTAAGTACTACATGGATCCTTCTCAAATTTGGTATACAGGTTCCCCGTGGGATCTAGTTGTGCAAGATACCTTTTTCGGCTCGATTCGAAAATTCAATATGGCCGAATCTTGAATTTACCCATAAAACGTTATCGTGTAATCTCAGGAAATTACTACATGGATCTTGATCAAATTTGGTACACACGTTCCTCTTGTGGTCCAGTTGTGCAAGATACCTTTTTTGGTCCGATTCGAATTTGGTTCACAGGTTCCTCTTGGGGTCTAGTTGAGCAAGATATCTTTTCGGTCCGATTCGAAAATCCAATATGGCCACCAGGGGGTCATTTTGAATTTTCCTAGGAAATTTTGTTATCGTAAATTCTCAGGAACTACTGCGTGGATCTTTGTCAAATTTGGTACACAGGTTCCCCTTGTGGTTTAGCTGTGCCAGATACTTTTTTTGGTCCAATTTCAAAATCCACTATAGTCACCAGGCGGCCATTTTGAATTCCCCCTTGAAACATTTTTATCATGAATTCCCAGGAACTACTTCATGGATCTTCCTGAAATTGGGTACACAGGTCCCACATGGAGCCTAGTTGTGCAAGATACCTTTTTTGATCCGATTCGGAAATCCAAGTTATGCTTCAAATTAATACGGTATTTCCGAGTTGTGACGTTGCATCACAAGAGTCGGTCGATCAAACGGTGGGGCATATTCTCATATTCTATACATTGAGTATAGAGAATATACATACCTTCACCGTCTATATCAAGGAATTCAAATGATTCCGAATTAAAATGTATTCCTTCAAATTTTAAATCAGTTTACTTTAGTCCATGCCGTTGCAAGTGAACTGCCCCACTGTTTCGTCTGCCGACGGGTCGGCTACACGAAGGAACGTCACTCTTGAGACGCAACGTCACAACTCGACAATTGTAGACTGCTGCGTGTTTCGATCCAAGGGAGATAATCAGGATTCAGACACTTTCAAAGTTTCAACATTACTGCACTGACAACTGGATCCCTTCAGTATTACGTTGTGTACCATCTTACTATTTTCGAGCATCGTATATTGAAAGAGATATCTCAAACTAGCCCAGTAAACAGAACAGAATTAGCATTCGTTCCTAATTAGAAATTCTTGGGTATGTTTCATAGCTCATGCCAAAGTGTCAAAGAGATATGTCTTCGCTTCCAGTACCCAATGACGACACGTGAAAAAAAATACTACAAAACGAAGACGACGGTTTCTCCGGACATTCACTTTCAGACTGACTTACAACCGACATAAAGTACAGTTTCTAGAAATCTTGAAGCTCCTGAAACTTATAAAGATAACATCTTGGTGTGTTCCAGCGTCCCCTTTTCGATCTTTTTCGCTCAAATTCGAAATTCTGCAAACAAAATTACAAATTAATTGTTTGTTCTTAATAACAATGGACAAAAAGATCCTCTTGTCATTAGATTAAAATTATCGGGCAATGGTGGGCGCCAAGATCCTTCAGGATCTCTCGTGTTGTCTTCTGCAACTTAGCACATTGCTGTCATCAATCTGGACGTCATTTCAAATCAGTTTCTGGTCAATTTATCATTGTAAACTTCAAGGAGATAAATTCATTAATATCATGTCCCTACTAGTTTGATCACCAAACCCTTAAATAGTCAATGTCAAGTCCAATGTCCATAAGAGGCTTTACAAAATATTATATGCTGGGGATTGACTCTATGCGATTTTAACGGCCATTCTCTGTCTCATTTCTGCTTAAGGATGTCCGCTGGTGGTAAATCAAAGTAATTAACTTTTTGAATAATGTGTGTTGTTGCATTCACAATTGTGTAGTATGAGAAAAAACGGAGAAAAAAATATAGGTTGGTGTGCATTTTTTAGCTGTAGGCAACGTTAAGTGGACTGACCCATGCTCCATTTGATAACCCAGAAATCATAGTGAATAGTCCTAGTTTTGAGGCATATTCATGAAAAATTCATATAAATAGTATTTAACTTTTTCTTATATTCTAACTGTTTGCAGGTAATCACATTGTCTATCAAAATTTATGAAATTGGTAGGATGTTGGTGTGCAAAATTCTCGGCTAGAAGGCTTTTAAAGGAAATCCCTATCTCTTAACCTACGGAAGGGAGATAACCCAATAGAAAAACAGGCAAAATGGCTGCCAAAGCCAAAAACCACCAGCGGACATCCTTAATTAGTGGGATCTTCCAAGGTCAGTGAAAGCTCACCCAAGGTGGGCCAATTCGTCTGATTTCACGGCGCTTATCGATCGTTCCCAATCGTTTACGAATGTATTTTTGCGATGTATTCCAACTATTACTGTACGTAAATCGCAGGGCAATCTGGTTAAAAAAAAAACAAGCCACCTCGGAAGGACGATCATTGCCACATAAATTTAAATGACAAAATCTTTTTAATTTTCGGCAATTGTGTTTTGACTGGGATCCGTAAAGAGGATATTTGGAAAAAGCTATTCCTATGGATGTGAATTTTTTACATTCATCTTCCCCTTGGACTTGAAAGCTGCATTATTTTGGGCTTTGGAGTTTTACTGCACCTCTGGTGCATCATGATATACTCAACACTTGTGAGGAGCAAATTGGAATAGTGTTCAGTAGGTTGAGCATCATGCATTATATCATGCATAAATATCAATTTGACTGCTCATAAATTTATCTCAAATACACTTTTATGCATTTACAAGAATTTCAAAAATTCTTTCACTGTTCCAGACGTACCTCGGGTTATATAAGATGGGAATTCGTCTATTCTTCCAGATGTACCTTGGGTTTTAACATACTACAAAGTAGCAATACCGATATTGATATCTTTGGCACGAAATATTTTTTCAAGAAGCGTCCTTTCAAACTGAATCAGGAGTCTTGGTTTCATAGTACATATTTCCAGCGATCTCTCTACTTTCACATAATGAAATTTTCTCGCCATCATTTACGACTGCCTCATGTCGGTAGGTTGTCAATGTAGGAATTATGAAAAATGCGGTCGTTCCCAAAATTGATTAGTGCATCGGATAAATTAACAAATTTGGACAGTTTTATGGATTCTGGGCATTTAGATTGACTCTGCGAATTGGGGAATTTCCGAAGGATTATAATCAATGAACGCTCATGGCATCAAGAAAAGATATTTGCTTTGGCGTATAGCCCACCACTGAGCCTATTTACATATGAAATGATTTTTGAGAGAGAAAGAATAAATTGGTCGTCAGCGGGATTCGAACCCACTACGGCCTTTTGGGACTTGTCCAGGCCTGGGGGTCCATTTCGCCCCCCCCCCCCCCCGGAGGCCTGATTATTTTTCTTACCCCTAGGGCTAGGGAGCTGAAGCTTAACGCTCTATACCCCTGGATCAAGCTCTACTAGAAAATGTAAAAAAAATCCAAGATGGCCGCTTTGATGACGTCACAGGGACGTCATTTTCAAAAACGACATTTTTTGGTAGATTTTTCGGTCAGATTTCCCAATTTTTTATTTATGCAATTTCTCCGCAAAATGTAAAATAAAATAGTTTTTGCCAACTTTTCATCGTGGAAAAGCAGACATTTTGAAGAATTATGATAAAAACGTCACTTTTCTGGTACCCCACATGGCCGCCATCTTGAATTTACCCATGATCCTCTGCTTGGTGGGGTATGCAAATAGATTCAAAATGACCCCAATATGATAAGCCATAAAGTCACTGAGTTTCTGCTCTCCATTTTGCGTCGTTCCGGAGATAGCGCAGAAAGTTTGGTAGGAGGGGGGGGGGGGCATTTTGACCCCCAGGCCTGGTAGGGTTAACGCGCCGATGCTCTACCGATTGAACTATGACGGCCTATAGGTATTACACCCGTGGATTGTCCCTGTGATGACCAACCTTCTCTCTTGGTGTTGCATTTGTGCGCAGCTGACTTTATAACAAAGAAATGATATTTGGTATGGCGTATACCTCCTGTTTGCAGACAGTTGGTGGTTACAAACTATGAAAATAGGAGAAAGTAATTAATGTGAAACTTTTATTTGTTAGGATGACGACCTGTTACAGATGATCCATTGGCAAGCACTGTACATCACGAAATACAATATGTACAAAACAGTATAAAATGAAGGATATCAGTACAATAGTATAAGTATATAAGACATACAGCATGGGATTACATATATTTTAAATATGAGAACTAGACAAAATAGATGTCAAAATGATAAGCAAAAGCGATACAACATAAAACTTAGAACTGAGTACGACTTGTTTGTATAAGACGGAACGTAAAGAGTTTTAAATAACTGCATCGGATCGAAAATTTCCAGATCTATATTTCATCTACATCATGCTGAGAAATCAAGGCCACGATAAGGGAAAGTTCCCAATCATATTTAACTCAGACTTGCATTCAAGGGATGTGAACTATTGGGATTTGCAGCTATATGCCTGCAGTCGAGCCAAACATACATGAAGGGTAGTGCAGCATTGCTCCCCTATAATTAGCTTACAGCCGAACGCGCATCACACTGGCTTTTTGTCATGTTTTACTCAAGTTCAAACCAATTTTGAAGAAATCTGGAATCATTGTTCGTAAAACATAAAGACATTTACGTATTCAGTAAACACTTAGATAAATTTTTTAGATAACCTTTTAATCAGCCCCAATAAGGATAGAACAATTTGAATGTCTGATGACTATTCAAGTGTCGAGTGTGGCACAGAAAGTCAAAGTCGAACAGTGAAATACAGTCAATCAGTGTACTCGCTCAGCTCAAAGGCATCGCATTGATCTGGACAGATAAAGTCAGGACCTAACACTCGAACTTGAAAGAAAAAGAAAACTCAGAAAGTAGATTAACCACTTGTTACAACATATCTGTTAACAGCAGTGTTGTTATATCTGAATCACATTCTATAGTAGATATAATTATACTAACTAGTTAAACCATTAAATGAAATAATTGAAATTATTCAGTTCATGATTTTTAACAATAAATCACAGTAACCATGGTAACATGATCATTCACAAACAATTGCACCTGCTCAATCATATTAATTTCACAATGATTAACATCTAACTGGTGGCTATCGTACAAGCCACCTTGAAACAAATTAATATTTCCATTTTCTCTATCGTAAAAGCCACTTTGAAACAAATTATTATTGTGTGTGCTTTCAGAGTTACATTCTCTAAATTTGGAACTGAAGGGATTTGAATTTACCCTTACATGGATTCTGATCATTTGACATCTCGAAAATGGTGAATCAGGTTAAAACAATCCGTATTTAAAACATAAAAAATGCCAAATTTCAATGGAACACGATCTAACATTCCAATAAAACCTTTCTATCTAGGAAACCAAACAAAGAAACAGTATTCAAGATGGGGTTTGTTTAATGAAATAAAATATTTCGCTTCCCTGACAGATGGGCACGTCCTCTGGACCGAAACGCACTGTTGACAGTATGTGTTTAATGAGTTTACTATCTAACTTTATTTTAAGATCACGAAAATCGGCAACCCGATCTACATGTAAAAGAGAAGAACCACGAATTGTGTAGCCGTTGTGTACAATCGACCTTATTTAGTGAAGGAAATGATTAGAAAGGTATTCTCCATTGTCACACCTTGTATGTATGCT
>JAVTVY010047767.1:0-23847 GCA_036873755.1 Hanleya hanleyi | reverse complement strand
GCGCCTATAAAAAAACACCCTTGATCAAGACACCCCACATCTCCAGAGCCGTGACACGTCGCAAGTCACCGCGACGAACACGACGCCGCACACAACCGCCCAAGGCGTGGAAGACCTATTAAAACCAACAGCAGCAGCAGGACAGCTCAGTCGCCATGTTTTACCTGACCCTACCCAGTAACAGTTCGCTGGATGTGTTTCCTGACAACACTGTGGCCAAGTACGTCACCCAGTTACCGCAACCGTTACATTTACCTGGACGCTGGGAATGTGCCCTCGTGGATGTCCAATACCCTTACCCGTGGTACAACGTGCGAGCCAATGAAGTGTGGTACGAGGTGACCTACGAAGGCAAAAACACCCGACTCACCCTGTCCGAAGGCCAATACGATACCCCCAAAGAGTTCATGGGTGGGCTGTCAAGACTGATGCATGATAATGCGCTACGGGGGGTGACGGATAGTGCAGCACGCCTGATAGCCTTGCGCTTCAAGAGAAACGTGTTCTTCGATGTCAACGTACACAACGACAAGGCACAGCTTACCCTCACCGATACCGTGAATGTGAAACTCAGTCCTACACTACAGCAAATGCTGGGTTTCGATCTACAGACGTTCGCTGGTCCCACCCAACACCATGGCGAGATGCTGATGGATATGAAGTCGGGTATGTACGGACTCTACGTCTACTCGGACGTGGTGGACAACCACATCGTGGGCGATATCAACACACCTCTGTTACGGGTGGTCCCCATTAAAAAGACGTATGGCGATCAAGTCACCCACAGTTTCAACCATATCATGTACCTGCCCGTACGACATACCGACATCAACACGATCACGGTGGATATAAGAGATGACACGGGACGAGCGGTGGCATTCGAACGAGGAAAAGTGGTGCTGACACTTCATTTTCGACAAGCACGTGCTCCCCACTTTGCATAATGAAAGTACCTTACGAGTGCGATGCACGCAGCTATGCCGACTATTATGCCCAACAGGCCGGGGGTGGCTTTCCGGTCTTTAGCGGTGCACGCATGCAACGAGGACATGGTCTGGGGAACATACTGGCAGCATTGTGAAAACGTTCCTGCCCTTGGTGACGCGTGGGGTGAAAGCAATCGGCAAACAAGCGGTACGCAGTGGACTGCAAGTGGCCGGTGATGTTTTGGGGGGTACGGCACCCCGACAAGCCTTGAAACGACGGGCCAAAGAAGCGGGAGGCGTCTTGGTGGCGAAAGCACAACGCACCGTAGGGAATAAAAGAGCTGCCCCACCGAGATCACGCACCAGTCGACGACCGACCCAGCGACGACGCACATCCAAGAAGACCCGGGATATCTTTTTCTTAAAACATGGCCTTAATCCACGCCGAGTCCTGCCCCTCCACCAACAGTGAATTTGATTTGTGGACCGTGCCGCCCACACAAACCAGTGTCGAACAAGGATTATGGGTGGAGCATCTCCCGCTCTCCAGCATCAACGAAACCGGGCCCATCGAGTTCACCATCAGTAATGCGGATACGGCCTATGTGGATTTAGCCCATACCTACTTGTATGTGAAAGCCAAGGTGGTCAATGGAGCTGGCACGAGACTCGTTGACCAAGCAACGGTGGGCCCGACGAATCTCTGGCTGCACTCGATGTTTCAGCAGGTGGATATTTTTCTCAGCGACAAACTCATCAGTGACTCCACCAACACGTACCCCTATCGAGCCTACATCGAGACACTGTTGTCGTATGGCCGAGAGGCTAAAAATCTCAGCTGACAACCGCTTTATTCTACAGGGACACGGCCGAGCACATGGACACGGCGGACAATGGGGGATATAACAAACGGAAGGCTTTCACTGTGAACAGTGCCTCGGTGGATATGATGGGTCGACTGCATGCAGACATGTTCATGCAAGACCGGTACCTCTTGAACAAGATCCCCATCAAAATCCGACTGATACGGGCGCCTCCGACCTTCGCCTTGATGGCCACTAACGTAGAGGGGCATGTAGCGGACTATAAGATTGTCATCCAAGACGCAGTCCTGTATGTGCGAAAAGTAAAACCGAATCCAGCCGTTCAATTGGGACACATGAAAGCCTTGGAAACAAAACCAGCCCAGTACCCTATCCGACGTGTGCAAACCAAAGTGTTCTCTGTGCCTTCTGGAAATATGGGCGCCAACAAAGAAAACCTGTTCCTGGGGGAACTACCCAAGCGATTGATCCTGGCCTGTGTGGAAAATACCAGTTTCAGCGGAGCCTACCCAGAGAATCCGTTTGACTTTAAACATTTCGGCATCAATTTTGTGGCCCTGCATGTGGATGGACAACAGGTGCCAGCCACGGCCTTAACCCCGAACTTTGGGCGGAGGAATTTCATTCGAGCCTATCAGAGCCTGTTTACAGCCACCGGTCAAATCAACCAGGACGAAGGGAATATGATCAGTCGGGAGGACTACGCGAACGGATACACGTTGTTCTGTTTCGATCTGACCCCCACCTTAGAGAACGACCATCAGCTGGCCCTGACCAAGCAAGGCAATTTACGGTTGGAAATCCACTTTGCACGAGCCCTGGCGACCACCGTCAATGTGATCTGCTACGCCGAGTTTGACAACATCATTCAAGTGGACAAGGCGCGCAACGTCCTGTGTGACTTCTCCACCTAACATGGATACAGACCAGATAACCACCGTGCTGGAGAATGACCCAGAGACACGTAGGGCCTTTCAAGGGGTGTTCGCCCGAGATGTGTTTCCATTAGACCGTATGTATCCGGCTGCTTACGTTCTCAACACGGATCCGATGGATCGACCCGGTGAACACTGGGTGGCCGTGTACTTGACAGAACAGCAGGGGGAATACTTTGACCCGTACGGTCTGCCACCCTCCATCCCGATTTAACAGACTTCATGGATCAAGGCACAGAGACGTGGTGTTGGAACAGTCAAACGTTGCAAAGCCTGACCAGTGGCGTGTGCGGACAATATTGCTTGTTTTACCTGTACCATCGATGCCGGGGAAGACCCTTATCTACTATCGTACAGATGTTTGACGAGTACCCCAGGCCGAGGACCGCGATGTACTCGTCTATGACTGGGCCGCCCATCATTTCAATGTACAAGCCCCGTTCTGGGCTTAAGTTAATGACAAGCCCCTTGTTCTGGGCTTCAATGTACAAGCCCCTTGTTCTGGGCTTCAGTTAATGACAAGCCCCTTGTTCTGGGCTTCAGTTAATGACAAGCCCCTTGTTCTGGGCTTCAGTTAATGACAAGCCCCTTGTTCTGGGCTTGAGTTTTCACGTGGTTGTTCTCACGTTGTTGTTGTTCAATGAATAAAAAAAATGAGATCTCACCAAAAAACCCTGTCTTGTGTGTTTTATTCCTGATGCATTAATGCCCAATGCGGAGATTCAGTCAAACTGAAATCAGTGGTGTAGGATGGGACCAAAATGTAACCCATCAAGTTTAGAATGCAAGAGCACTATAGTAAAAAATAGAGAGCCAATGAAATCAGCCCACAGACCAAGTACGTGTCTTTGGTCTAGGTTTGGAGCGGGCATTTCATTGAGGTACGTGTATACGGTGAGTGAAGAGACTCGTCCAACACGTATAGATTATGACTATACATTCTATGAGCATAATGCATGAAAGTGGCTTTGAACACCGTATTAGTCAATCAGTGGCCTAGAATGGAGCCAAAGGTAACCCATCCATGTCCAGAAAAACATTACCCGGGTGTACAAGAACCCAGATGTAGGCGCGGACGTCAGCGAAAGCACACCGTGAATACCCCAATTCCATTGGCTGATTGTTCGATCGCTGATTGGTTCTTTTTCTCGACCGCTGATTGGCTCTTTTTCTCGACCGCTGATTGGTCCACATGGAACTGCCCATCTTTCCCAGGTTCATCTAGAATCCCCTTTTTTGTGCTCAAGCTCTGACTATAGCGATACCGCAACATTGTCTCATTGGACATTGGACCGTCTGACCTGGAGGTGACCCTTTGACCTTTTGACCCGCGTCCGCGCGCGCACTGCCGGGGATGACGCGAGATGACGCGCGCGCGCGCGCACGCGCTGCGGGGCGCTGGGGCGGGAAAACACCCCGGCGGTTGAACATTGGAACTCTCGTGGGTTTGGAGGATGAACATACGGACGTCTAAGGGAAAAAATTGGAACTCTTCTATGTTCGAAAGTGAAAACCCGGAAGTGACGTCACAACCCACGTCACCTGCGTATATACTCCTGTAAAATAGAGCCGATTTTATTTCTTTGGAAGGGTCAAGGTGAATTGCGCTTTTTATACTACTAAACTGTGAAGTAGATTACATCTTACATAGGCCTTAAGGCCGTGATATGCATATGAAGTATTCTGGGGCATGGTCAATACTTTCCAATTTTCCCTTCGTCTACTACTCGCCGATTTTTTTGATTTTTTTATTATTTATTTATTTATTTATTTATTTATTTCCTCGAGAGCTTTAAAATAAGACCTCACTCTACCCCATCGGGCCACTAGTGCTCCAACATGTCCACCCCGTATGGATTGATACATACCAATATCCCAGTATATGAGTGTATATGGGTCTATATGGATCTATATGGATCTATATACAAGCCTACGCGGTACTTTCAAATTTTTTTCCATCGTATTCTACATGATCAACCTCATAGCTCATAGTAAAAGCCATAAAAAACCCGATCACCCCTATACCCATTCAGGCTAAATATAGCGGACATGATCTTCGAATTGGTCTAGTCCGAGTTGTCTCCCTTGCACCAAAGCGTATAGATGGCGCTGTGATTTGAACGACTTTATTATCCGGGGAAATTTTGGTGTTCAGTAGCCATTTTGTGTTTTCTGAGCGGGAGAACATTCTCTGTTGCAGTGTATAACGGAACTTTGTTCCATTTCGGTGTCCGCTGAGATGAATAATGTGATCTGCATCATGCATCGCCTGCATGTATACCCGTAGACTGTAATCGAGAGAGTGTGCTGTGTTGTGTTCGAGCGGACGCGTAAATTTGTGTGATATCAGACAGGAAACGTGAAAATTGATATTCTTTCACAGATTTCGAAGTGTAGACAGTTCTGGTGAGCTGAACGCAGCCTTTATGTGCAGCGATTGAACGATGATGTAGGCCACCGAACAGGTTTTGTGGAATCAACATTCTGTAACACGCCTCCCTTGACTGGAGGGATTTTATCGGACATCTGCAGTATGGAACGCTATTTTGTTGCATACATTCGCTTATCGTGGCAGTCCGTATAATTTGTCAATTTTTGTGTTTGGTTTCGTGAGAGAGGACGACATTCGTTTTCATCAGTGCAAAACTACCGCTCCCGTACCACAACAGTGAAAGCTGGTGGATGAAATTCTACTCCACGGGAACGAATGAATGGAATATCTTACCAAACTCTCAGGTAGGATGTGGGTTTCAGGGGTTCACCGGGTGTGACAATTTCTTTATAATGATTTGTGATAAAAGCGGGTAAAACCTAATGTCAAAATCTCGTTGAAGGTCACGGAGATGTCGATTTATTGCTGATCAGCTGATTTCCAGGACAGACAGACATTATCTCGGCTCTTTTCTCTTCGAAATTCTTATAATTTTCTCAATACAAATAAATATTTAAATTGACTCTGAGTTTTCTACAGCTTTTCATTTTACAATAAATGTCAGGGCACCTGTAAATTTTATTACAAGTTAAACTCAGGCAATTCATTAGTGTTATATTTAAAAATTTAACAACCTAACGCTAGAATATATGATTATTTTATTAATTTTTAGGCATTTTAAAAATCATAAAGTTAGTGTACGGTAGTCTAAAACCCAGGTACATTGTAGCTACAACATGTAACCTAGTGATGACGTTTATATATTGACCTTATATTGTCACTATAAGGTCAATATATAAACGTCATCACTAGGTTACATGTTGTAGCTAGGTACATTGGAAATAATTTAATTTTCCTGGCTAAAAAAAAAATACGTGTACACTATGGATTAGTCTTATCATAATTCCGAGAAAATTGTAACGGATTTATGGAAAAAATAGGAAATTTTTATGCTTGAACAATGATAACAAAAGCACACTCATATACAGTGAGCATAGCTTGCACTCATTCACCCTTGGCGGCCATGCATATCTTGTACTCATTGACACTTGGCGGCCATTTTGTACCCACCTCCCACATCATGACACTTGGCGGCCATTTTGTACCCACCTCCCACATCTTGCACTGACTCACACTGGCGGCCATCTTGTACCCACCTCCCACAGCCCACTAAAAGTATAAATACGTGTATATTGTGACATTTATTCACCCATACAATCATGAATTCAACAAGACGTGCGCTGTTTACACAGCACCCCGCTAGGGACCCGAGAAATGTCGCTACAGAACACAGAGAGCTGGTTAGCGTTCAGGAAAATGATGGAATGATGGTAACCACCAGTTTTCAAAGGGAATTGGAAAACGAAACAACCATCTTAACACGCAGTACAGAAGAATTAGAACAACTCCGGCGAACTGTCGAAGAAAATGCACAATTGGAAAGACTAAGGGATGAACATGACGCAGAAATAAGCACGATGGAAACCATACAAGAGCCTGATAATGACTCAACTGATGAGGAACTACAAGATGAACTGCCATGGTTAAATAGTAGACGTGGGCCAACGACAACGCCTGGTGAAATTCCAATGATTTCAACTACCGCCGAAACTCCGCCACAACAATGCTGTGGGTGTGAAGCCGAGATAACTCGCCTGAACAACTTGATTAATGGACTGAAAGAAGACATGATTAAAATGGACGAGGAGATTCACAGACAATACGAACAACTGGATAAAGAGCAGAAAATATCACGCTGTAGCATATGTACAGATGACGAAAGCGAGTTTGCTGTTTTACCATGCGGTCATTTATGCCTATGTGCGGGTTGTTGGGTGACACTGACGTGTGTAGGAGACATGTGCCATTGCACTGAGGCCGGCGAGAACCATCTGAAAATAAAATGTCCAATTTGCCGGAAACATGTAGGAGGGATAAAGAAAATCTACCGTGCCTAAGTGTGGTGGTGTAACACTAACGGCCCTTTTCAGGGCCAATCATCTTCCCCGGAAGAGGAAACTTCTAAAAGCACAAAAATTAACATCAGACCCCATCATTGTTATCCCCAAAGAAAAAAAAATTCAATTTTTTCAATTTTTTAACAATTAAATATTGAAAAAACGGAAAAAGGGGAATTAGAAGGGGGGACAAGGGGGAGGGAAGGTTGATGGAATGGCCAAAATTTTTTTTTTTATTTTAAAAACAAGGAAAAAAAGATTAAAATGGAACCCAAAAAAAACTTTTTCATTTTCTATGTTTTTTAACAATTAAATATTGAAAACAAGGCAGGGAAAAAGGGGGCGGGGTCGGGAGGAGGGAAGGTTGATGGAACAGCCAATCTAGGGAAGCCCCTAATGGGCCAATGGGGTCGAGTGAGGTATCAAATTGAAGCTTAGGTGAAGGGGCATCTGATGCACTGGGTATGGGATTGAACTATCACCCTTCTGCGCATGCGCGGCAGTGAAGGGGTATAAAAATAGCCTTATGACCTTGAACTGATCACGTGACCTCCCCGTGAGGGAAAAACCCCAGAACCAAGTCAGTACATGCATCCCATAGTCCCAGGTCACGCCCGATTCATGCAGACCGGAAGTGACGTCATACACCTGCGCACAACCGTGATGGAAAAAACCCAGAACCAAGTCAGGACATGCATTCCACACAGGCAGAATGCAGGCAGGCAGACAGGAAGGCAGGCAGGTAGGAGGGCTGGCTGGCTGGCTGGCTGGCTGATCAAGTCAGGTCAGGTAAGTCAGATTGAATACACCCCTTTCCCTAAAAATCGACTCCTTTTATACATTTTACTACTCGCGGCCATCTTGTACCCACCTCCCACCAAATCACACTGGCGGCCATCTTGTACCCACCTCCCACCAAATCACACTCGCTGGTGGCCATCTTGTACCCACCTCCCACATCTCACTCACACTGGCGGCCATCTTGTACCCACCTCCCACATCTTCCACTCACTGGCGGCCATCTTGTACCCACCTCCCACATCTCACCCACACTGGCGGCCATCTTGTACCCACCTCCCACATCTCACTCACACTGGCGGCCATCTTGTACCCACCTCCCACATCTTCCACTCACTGGCGGCCATCTTGTACCCACCTCCCACATCTCACTCACACTGGCGGCCATCTTGTACCCACCTCCCACATCTCACTCACACTGGCGGCCATCTTGTACCCACCTCCCACATCATGACACTGGCGGCCATCTTGTACCCACCTCCCACATCTTCCACTGGCGGCCATCTTGTACCCACCTCCCACATCATGACACTGGCGGCCATCTTGTACCCACCTCCCACATCATGACACTGGCGGCCATCTTGTACCCACCTCCCACATCTTCCACTGGCGGCCATCTTGTACCCACCTCCCACATCATGACGCCATCTTGTACCCACCTCCCACATGGCGGCCATCTTGTACCCACCTCCCACATCTTCCACTCACTGGCGGCCATCTTGTACCCACCTCCCACACATCACGCATGCGCACACCGCCCCAATACCGCCCCATTTTTTTTTCTGCGCACACTTATGACGTCACACAAGGTTCTGCGCATGCGCAGTGAGGCGCTATTTCGCCAATTTAGCCTTTGTATACTACTGGCACATCTGCAGGGTATACTTACTGTTGTGTAAGAGATTCGTGATCTTCATTGCAGAAGTTTTTGAGATATGGCGAAGACAGACGAGAGCCATCAGAAGATGGTGTATCTCCGCAACCCCAGTGTCAGTGATCTGGGAAGGAGGAAAACAGCTGCATTTCTGTGTGTAGGAAATCAATGACGTGCAATACAACACGTCAAAAGACATGCGCATCTTCAGACTGTGCCTATAATATGCACCAAGTATCATATGAACCACATCAAAAGTTGAAGGAGTTGATTGGACAAGATATCATTTAAACTACCGTATTTTGAACTGTAAAGTGCAAGAACTCAGTAAGGAAAAATCCTCCGTCAACAGAAAGAGCACATATGCACATCTCCAGATTGTGCCGATAACATCCACCAAGTATTATCTGAAAATGTAGATGTGTTGATAAGATATCATGTATATCTACAGTATTTTGAACTTTAAGGGCAATAACTCAGTACGGAAAAAATCCTTTGTCAATGGGAAGAACACATGCGCATCTGCAGACTGTGCCAATAATATCCACCAAGTATCATGTGAACCATATGAAAAGTGTAGGAAGAGTTGCGTTGACAAGAAATATGGACAGACAGATCTACAGTACTTTGAAGTGTAAAGGGCAATAACTCGGTTAGGATAAATCCTCCATCAACGGGCACATGCGCATCTCTGGACAGTGCCAGTAATATCCACCAAGTATTAGGTGAATCATATCAAGAGCGTTACTGTAGGAGGAGTTGCATGGACAAGAGGACTTCATTAATCTACAGTATTTTGAATTGTAAAGGGCAATAACTCAGTAAGAAAAAATCCTCCGTCAACGGGAAGAGCACATGCGCATCGCCGGACTGTCCCGATAATATTAACCAAGAATTAGGGGAACCAAATCAAAAGTGTAGGAGGATTTGCGTTGACAAGATGATATCATTTAATCTACAGTATTTTGAACTGTGAAGGGCAATAAATCAGTGAGGAAATATCATCCGTCAACGAGAAGAGCACATGCGCATCTCCAGACTGTGCCGATAATAACCACCAAGTATTGTGTGACCGTATCAGAAAGTGTAGGAGTTGCGTTGACAAGATGATATAATTCAATTTACAATATTTTGAACTGTAAACTTTAAAGGGCAATAACTCAATAAGGAAAAAGCCTTCGTCAATGGGAAGAGCTCATGTGCATCTTCAGACTGTGCCAATAATATCCACCAAGTATCGTGGGACCGTATGAAAAGTGTAGGAAGAGTTGCATTGACAAGAAATATGGACAGACGGATAAGGGCACATGCGCATCTCCAGACTGTGCCGATAATAACCACCAAGTATTGTGTGAACCATATCATAAGTGTAGGAGTTGCGTTGACAAGATGATATAATTTAATCTACTGTATTTTGAACTGTAGAGGGCAATAACTCGGGAAAGAAAAATCCTCCGTCAACGGGAAGAGCACATGCGCATCTCCAGACTGTGCCGATAACATCCACCCAGTATCCTGTGAACTGTATCAAAAGTGCAGGAGGAGTTGCGTTGACCAGATGATATAATCTACAGTATGTTGAACTGTAAAGGGCAGTAACTCAGGAAAGAAAAATCCTCCGTCAACGGGAAGAGCACATGCGCATATCCAGACTGTGTTGATAACATCCACCAAGTATCATGTGAACTGAATCAAAAGTGTAGGAGGAGTTGCGTTGAGAAAATGTTATCATTTGAAGGTCAGACAGACAGCCAGAGAGAAAGCCAGACGGATGGACGGACAGACTTACGTGGCTATTGCTATATCCCCCGGGCATATATGCCGGGGGGATAAAAAAAAGTTAACAGACAGAAACACTTCAGTACAGACAGACAGACGTAAATACCCAAAACAAAAATCCTTAGCTCATATGAGCTGAGGGGTAAGAAAGGTCAGGATTCCAATGTTAGTTGTGCAGGATGTCCATTCGAGTATGGACATTTGCCCCTTACATTTATCTATCTGTCAATATAAAGTTGTTTATCAGAACAATAAACCAGGCAGCCAAATCATCAATTACGGTACCATTGGTCATATTTCATGATCGTTCGGAGTTGTTCCTATAGTGTATATTTACTGATAAAGAACTATAATTTACTTGTATTGTTGTCAATATCACAGCAATTTTTTGTCCAGCCTAAGGTACAAGACCAATATGAAAAAATATTAGAACAGGAAACCTACATATACAATATTTGTAATACAATTTATTTTTCCATTTCATGCGTTGACTGATGAATATTTAAAATACATTTTTTTAATGCACAATAACTTGTATGTTACACAAATATACATTTATACAGTCTATATACAGAAAAATATGTTAATAAGAACATACGTTACTAGAGTCATTATTTACAGTTAATATCATAAAATCTTAATATCTCCATCTAATGTCTCTTCTTGCTATCCAAAGAGAACTTAAAGGAGCAATTTTTATTGTTGGGAAATACAGCAATCGCTGACAATTCTAATTTGCTTTTCTCTCTTAATTCTTCAAGGAGGTGTTGTTTTTTTTCAAGCAATACCAATACATTCGTCTGTCAATTGAATAGTTCCAGACATGGAGGTCGCCAGATATACGGTGCATTTGATGATTTGTCTGAAATGATCAATTAAGTATGGAGAAACCATCAAGCAAAAATAACCTATTGAAAGTTAATCATTGAAGACAATATGGATTGATGGAGGATCAAAGAATGGTGTGTTCTTAAACAGAATTGCAAACAGGAAATTGAAGAAAAATTGCAGTAGCCATAGCATTTCACCCAAACAAACATGCCAGGAACTAAAGGGATGCTTGGTCAGGCTTCAGGAATGGATCCTAACTATTCAATAAATGCACTGGGAATCCCCGGATCAAATTCCCCAACCGTATTTTCCGAATTTACATTCAAACATGAACCCATAATGAACTAACTGAAATCCAGTTTGCAAAACATGACTTCAATGGAGTATTATACAGTCTAAACACTGGGTCAAAATGGTAATGAAGGAATTTACTGACGAGGTATCTGTCCGATTTTCATGACGTTACCCTAGCAACGGGAGCTTGGCATCAAAGCTAGTCCAACGAGGCTTCAATAGCCATAATTTCTATGGCCCCAATCACCTCAGTTTATCCTGAACTTGTATAAGCAATGATTAATTGTATTTGCCCCCATCCAGGAAAACATGATCGTGATGTGCGGCTCAAGCACCGGGAAGTCAGTTTCTGCCCAACCCAATCAACACCAATCCATATTCAGTCATCCTCAATTTAAGCTATTCTTGGAAAGCGACGATACAATCTTTTTCTGGCCTCGCGTAGGGATTCAAAGAAAACACGCCACATCTCTGGTTGACTCCTATGCATTAGTTCACATCAAGCTGAATAAATTCAATTTCCTCCTCATCTCACCCATCCACCTAAAAAGGTTTACTCGATGGTGAATTTTGGCAGGCCCTTATTTTTTCTACCGGTGTAGTCTGGTGGTGTTTCAAGGGAAATGTTCCAAGTTTAATAGACTTGTCATTTCTACCCAAGTGATCTTGAATGAAAGTCCCTAAGCGAAAAATAACGCAATCTAAAAATGTCCAACACATTGTTCATGCGTCACTTCAGAGTCGATGCGTCCATCAAAACTCTGGAAAGTCTGAAATGATCACATTAAATTGCCTCGCACAAAAACTACTACCACGTGCAAAATTTAAGTTAATTTCATCTATTTTTTCTTTCTTCCGGGACTTTACAGCCATATTGCATGAAATCACAACATAACTCATTAACCCGAACATTATGTAGATGACATTGTCCAATTAATCTCCCTATCTAACCCAAGGTTAATAAGGTATCGTATCAACATTATTTCATACACAAAATGTGATCAGTTTTCTATCAATCTTTGTGTGAACTTTCGCACCACATCTTCACAAAACTGAATTAATGAATCTCCTCCTCTTCTCAATGATATTGTATGCTTCCAAATTCTTGACATTATGGGAGACACATTTACTGTAAAGAACTAGAATGGTATGAGAAAATATTATATTACATAAAATGATAAAAACAGGGGCATTAATTACTTGACATTTGCACTTCTGCCAATTATTTCGAAGCAATTTTGACGACGAGCCCCTTTGAAACCGGAAATTTGGAGAAACTGCTGTTTTGTATAGGGGGTTCAGATAATACAGCAGAGGAAATCCTCAAAATCAACTTTTCGCAAAATTCCCGTACCAGCTAGTCCATATGGAACTACTTTCATCACATAAATTAAATTATTATTAATATAACACAGATCTATGACAGTACAATTATTAAGTTAAATAAATAGGCACTTAGCTGATGTCAAAAGGCTAATTAGATGTCAAGTCAACAATGCAATTAAATAATGTTTTCACACCAGCTAGAAATAACCATAGTAGACCTGTACAATTGGGATTGTCGGAGTCAGGGGTGGACAATACATGTAGATGTATAATTCAAGTATGAGAACGCCTCCATGTGCAAAAGATCATGTTAGTTCATTCACTTTCATATTAGACAGATACAATATAATTCTAACTGTCTTATGAACATTGATCAGTTAAACACTATGATGATTGATCAGATCTATGAATAACAAAACTTTTCACTTCTGTACTCTTGAACAGGCTACAAAGCTGAAAACAACAACCTGCTCCCCCGCTTCTTTTTGGGAATGCAAGGCTCAACACCAATCAATATTGTCAATGAGATGGCCGAGCAAGTCTCACCTACATGGAATGGGGATTTCTGAAGAATCTTCCACTGTTAAGAACAAGCACACTGACAATAATAGCACACCTCCTAAAGGCAGATTTGGTATTATACTGTACTTTGTGGATCACTTTTGTTTAATCAGTTATCAATTTCATTGATGCAGTGCTGTAATTACTGCGAGGATTTATAGGTTTCAATAATGGGAATCAAGAATGACCTTTTGGTTTGGCATCTAACCCACAGAGAAGCAATTGTATATCATATTTTTTACAGAAAGAATACAGGTAACAAACATTTGGGGTTTAGCACACTACCTCAATTTGCATTTTGAAGAAAACAGTAAGATGAGAATAACACCCAATACAAACAGGGATAACACTGTAGGCTATGATAAACTCATCTTCATTTTATCCAGCCAATTTCTACGTTCCCACTTCGAACTTCCCTTGATATATCTGGACCCCTTCAATGTTCAAATAACTAATAAATAGACACGAGACGTCACTGACCTCGAAAGCATTTGAAATTCGAAATGGGTCGCACAAGAGTGTTATTGATTGGCTGACCTAAATAGTGAGCACCTTATTAGGAGGAAAGACGCCGCTAATAGAGGATGATGTCACTCTACGGGACTTCACTGACCTTCATTCGCAATCGATGTGTACATTCTGATTGGTTCTTCTGTAGTTAGTAGGTGAAATTTACACCTCGGATTTTGAACACTGAAGGGGGTCAGAGAAATCAAGGCAGGTTCGAAGTGGGAACGTAAAAATTGGCTGGATAAAATGAAGATGTGATAAACTAGACCTTACAGAATCAGGGAAAGAGAATAATGGGCCTCTTACCCCGTCCCTTCTTCCACTACTCCACCCACTCTCTCACCCATCCCTCCCTCCTTTACCCCAACCCCTTCCTCTACAAACCCTGTCCCTCCCACCTCTACACCACTCACTCTCTCACCTATCTATCCCTCCTCTACCTCTCCCTCTCCACCCTATCCTTCCCTTCTCAACCCCACCCCCTTTCTCTATCCCATTCCTTCTCTCACCCTGTTCCCCCTTTCTCTATTCCACTCCCACACCAACCCTATCTCCTCTATCCTGCCCTCCCCACCCCAATGCATCATTCAGGACAGTGAGACCCCCAAGGTGGGTCAGAAGTGTACAGAAAAATGGTCTGAAACTTCAACAAGCAATCCTCCCTTCAACCTCCTTCCCCAACCAGTCACTAATACCCCTGGCCTGCAGGTCTATCCAAGATTAAGCAATAGAGAAAGGAAAGCATTTCTCCTCTGCAAGTAAGAAATTGGAAGTAACCAGGACTGCAAAAATTTATTCAACAAGTTTAGCACCTATCAAGCAATTATAGCACCTTTTCTCATTATTCATAAATGATCCTCGTTAGCTCTATTCAATCATATGCAGCTAGCACATGACAATTGGGGAAGGAATGCACACACTCCCAGAGGCTTACTTGTGACTAAAACTCTGTTTAATAGTATAAAAGACATTTTAAGTTTATACACAGACATAAGTTATCTTATCAAAGGTTGGCTGTCAAAGCTAAATGCCAATATGTCATATGTACATCGGAGTACACCAGTCCCTCAGTATAATGTAGTCGTTGGGTTGAAGAAAATTCTCGTCTTGGAAATGACATCTTTCCAATGTATTCTAGGTGCTCCACAGTATCTCATGGAGGACTATTTCGTAATGTGTGACAGGAAATAACAGGCAACAAACACATGATGCAGGACCCAGACCACTGCCTTGCGGAAATTGCAATGTCATGTTTCTGAGGACAAACACAGGCAATGTTGTTCAACAGGCTGGTTCTTTACTTTTCCAAATAAGAAAGGCTACAGAATCGAAAGCCAAAGACGATATCACAAGGTCCACAAAGTGACTGTCTCGGATGAGGTAGGGCCTTACTTGCTTAAAACTAAGATACAATGAGGGATTTGTGTACACATATAATGAGGACTGACATATGTTTGTCCATTTAGAAATTCCGTGCATCATGGTATACCTTCAGAAACATGCAATCTGATTGGCTTAATTATTCAAAAAAATTCAGAAGTTAAAACTTTATGGCAAACCTGTCATATGGTTAGTTCAACACTGCATCAGTATTGATTCTTCAGATTATACATGGTTTTCTACCAAGCATTCTCATCTTTAAATAACGATACTGACTGTACTGTTGTTTTCCCTCAAAGTTAACCACCATTCTATCATGCATCAATTGACTCACATACAATAATGTACACATAAGAAAATATATATATCTGTCATATCTGTACACTTATTGGTCAACGATAAAATATATATATATAGACATTTTTTCTTGGTTAGACAATGCCCAGATAATATTTTTGTGAGTTTATTTACAGAGAATTAACAATTGCGCAACTTCCAAAGATCTGACAGAATTGTATACAATATAAGGGCAACAATGCTTGGATGTGTATCTACAGTGAGATATAATGAGGCATGTAAAAGATATGGTCATAATTAGGGCTCTCAGATGAAAAAGATAAAACAGGCTATCTATCCTGTGAAAATAGGGCAAAATATACCTCCAGTGATGCAAGAGAGATATAAAGTTATGATTGACAGGTTACCTTTTTTTCACCAGGAAAAATGTATAAATTCAACTCAGTTTTTATGAGTAGCAGAATTACATTATCAAGGTGTCCAATCACAACTTCACATCACTGAATGTGGTATATGACATCATGTGACAAACAAACAAGTGAACCAATTGGTCAATCAAATTGGCTTGCTTCTTTGTTGATTGGCTGAAATTCACAGTGGCATTTTCCATGAAGATCAAGATTGTTCTTTGTCGGGATAGCTCCTAAATGTGATGGTGTATTTGTATTTTGTTTTCTAGATTGCATGATGGGATATATCCTGACAGCATTGTGTTATATACAACTGAATGGTAAGTTGATCAGAAGTACCATACCCTGCAAGTAAGCTTTCTGATATCGAACAGGATCAGGAAATGTGATTGGCTAGCAGATCACTGATGCATGAATCCTACCAGACACCCCTCACCAATGACGTCTTATAGCACCTATTCACTCACTACTCATTCACCCTTGCACCAAAACCTCCATACATAAAATCTCAAAACATCCTAAAAGATGAACATTAAAACTACATAATTGATTTCCGTTGTCATGGTGAAGTTCATCTTCAATGACACGTAACTCATCTTTGGAAGTTTATTCGTGATCTATGCACAGAGGTCCCATGTATTAATAAATTATCCTAACAGATATTTCTGCTAGGAGATCACACAATTCTCTGCAGGTTGCTCTTCCTCAGTATGGTTTTCCTCAACCTCTTCCTCATCTTCCACTAACCCTGCCACCTCAGCCGGGACTACTTTATTGTCCTCCCCGACACTACCACTATCACCTGACGACGTACTGAGGAGGCGTGAGCGGGGTGGAGCTTGCTCCACAATCTGACTTAAAGTCTGTATTTGTCCTCGGAGTTTGTGGAAAAAAGGCTTGTACCCCATACTGCAAAACATACAACAGAATATCAATTGATTGTAGTGAGTGGAACACAAGATTTGATTTTTCCTCAACATCAATTTCATGCAAGTATTTTGTGAAGTTTGGAGAAAGAGGCAGCAGTTTTGTAAATCATATAAACATTTGTGAAAGTCTGCAACACATAGCCTAAGGGGAACAACTTTGGATATCACAAACTGAAACATAATAGGTTTTCCAAGGGGACAAAATTTTCAGGCACATACTAAATTTATTTCCAGTACCTTTGAACCAATTATAGGGCTTATTAGGGATATTTTTAATGTTAGTCTACATACATACACAATGAGGGAGAGAGGGGAAAAAGGCAAAACGATGTCATATGCTAGATTAAATTTTGTGTATGGAGGGATATTGAATGCCCCTTTATAGCTATTCCTGGAGATTCACAGTGCCTCATAGTGATGTTAAAGTGTAGCTGTGGTATTTTTGCAAGTTTACATCATATCCAAGATAATCTTCCAAATTATATAATTTATATCTTTTTTCTTGTTTTATGACTTTAATTTTTAACAATTCCAGTGTTAATAATGTTATTATAGTGCACAGCGCCACAAGCATGTCACGTTATTATCGAACGATAAACCACTTCACAATGCAACATTGTTACAAAACTGTTCCATTCTCTGCATTGCGCGACATCCCGCAGACGGTTCAGGATGTTCAAAGTATGACGTCGTTAACGTCATCTCTGACGTCAAAAGAGGCAGCCCAAATTTCCCCCCCACTGTAGAAATCTGCATTTGAATCCTGATCCTGAATCTTGGGGGAAAACTTCACTACATTTTGTTATTCACATCATTATCTTGAATATGGCATAACTTACACAAGTGCCATGGGTACACTTTAAGCTTCGATTCATTTCTGCCATTCATACGAAATTATCAGAACTCATCTGGTGCAATGAATAGTTTCATTGTACAGGTATTTTATTCTTGACCTTTTACTCAGGTGTTAGTCATGACCTTTTATTCAGGTGACCTTAGCACCACTGTTGGTAAGACTGATATAATCCTTACCATTCAGTGTCGGCCCAGAGTTCAAGGTAGGACAGTCCCTCTCTCATACGTCCCACAATCTCTATAGAAGTTTCCGTCAAACTGGCCGTGTTGACTGTCCGTACCACTGCCATGGTGTCTCTTAGCACTGTGGCGATAATTAGAGCCCATTCTAAACACCCAGCCTCCAACATCAGATGTAATAGATACCTGAAATAGAACAGATTAGAATATCATATATTAGTATACCTCACATTAGAACCTTACAATTCGATTTGATGAGCACAGCATATCTAAGGAGCGTCCATGCCTTGTGGTAGGGGAAATAACTCTTCCCCCTCGCAGGGGAATTAACTCTCCAGGACAGAACACTTGTCACAGGTGGACTAGTGAAGTCTATCACAGCTCTTCAAGTAAGACATTCAGAATAACAGATCCATTATTGCCGGTTCCCCTGGGATCCATCTCCCTATAGGTGGGTGGAGAGACTGCCAGCAGAGGACACTACATAGTAATGGGGGGTTGCCTCCAGAGGACACTACATAGTGATGGGTGGAGGGGGAGGATTTGGATTAATATTGTATTCAAGGTTATTTCCCTCATATGGTGACAGCCAGTTTGGTCGATGGAGGAAGCTGGAGTATCCGAAGAGAACCACTCGGCAAGTAACTGGCAAACTATCACACAAGCACCAGCAGGGCTCGAAGATGTGCTGGTTCAGCGGTGTGAGGCTAGCGGTCCCCAGCGAAGAGCTTTAGACCATTCAGCCACCGGGGGCGTTATCACCTGCAGAAGACACTATGAATTGGGGGTGTCACGCCTCCAGAAAATGCTGTAGCATGATTGACCATTTGAAAACTGCCATTGATGATATCGACTGACCTGAGTTCTATTTCAGACTGGTGGGGGCCTTTATTGGCCAGTTCATGTGAGAGTTCTTCTAGTTCAGCACTCAGTCCATCACTCAATGTGCTCTCTGAGGGCAGCTCCATGTCCCCTTGCATAGAACTGGTATCTGACAGTTCCACAGTGGCCACACTACCATCCTCTACAATACGGAACATTTAACATAAATGACAACACTGAATGGGCCAAAAGGATGGACAGACAAGTGTTAGAAAGGATGGACAGACAGGTGAGTGAGTGAGTGAATAGGGTTTAACGTCAGGATGGACAGACAAGTGTTAGTGTCGTGGAGTGCAGTAATCCAGAGCTCTTGATTTTTGATTCATCTGTCAGTTCTCTTTCATACTCATATATGGGGAAAACATTTTGAACTGTTGAATATTGGGGAAATATGCTGTATGATTATCCTATTTGGTGACAGCATTATCAGGGTTCCCACTCTTCTTGAAAAATATTTAAGAACCTAAATCAACTTTTCCTTCCAGAACCTTCAAGCAGCTTTCAAGCATTACATACGGTAATTTCCCTAATAAATCGCGATGTAGTGATGAAACTCGCAACTCCAAAAATTGGCTACTTTCGAATTATTTGTTGCATTAATTCCAGAAAAACGCTTGTTAATTATATGTTACGCTGATTTTCACGGCAGATCCAAAATGGCGGATCGCTTCACCGTGATCGATGTGATCTATTGATAACCGTGTATTATGTTTGATATCTCTATCATAGTTCATTTAAAAGACTCGGGGACCAGGGCTCATGAAACCCAGTCAACAACTCGCCAATAGCGACTAAAAACTGACAACTGGCGACTGAATTGTTCAGTTACTCGCCAATGTGTCGATTAAAAAATAGTGTAAATCGCCAAAGTGGCGAGTGAATTTTTGGTACATGAAGTGTTTAGTCGCCAAAGTAATTTTGTGTTTAGTTTATCAGGCAGCGAAATTCAATCAGGCCGAAAATGTACAGGAAATAAGGACAGAGAATAATACCGACGATACACAGACATGGGGAAAGCCTAGTCTATTCACAGACTGCACGTAGTCTGATGTAATATCTGGGATACCTGACCTAATTATATTTTGACTGGGCACTTGAAACCATGTGCGGGCTAGGCATGGACGAGTCCTTATTCGGCATGACACAATAAGATCACGTGCTCGCCCCAGAAAAGGTCATTCGCGATGTGCTGCCTGTTCTCAGCCAATGAAATCATCGTTGTAAAACTTAACGTAAACAAATTTTATGAAACAAACTTGGCGGGAATTCACACGTTCAAGGTCAAGAGTTCAAATGGTCCATCCCATTCCAGTGCAAAGAGATGATTCGCCTAAAAGCACGACATGTGTGTTTTGACTTTTGACTAGTGTCGCTTCTAAAACAATTGTAGTCAAGTTACACCAGCTCAGTAATTTGGTATGCTGAAAGACACACGTCATGTGGTAAAAGTTTGCAGAGAAGAGGTTGGAACTTTTTGTTTCATCTGACCGACTTTTCATTCTGGCCATTTCGGATTTGCTAACCGACACACGAATGATCGTTTTGTACACGCAAAATTTCGAGGGTACTCTGTACATGTTGTTTTTTTTCTCTCTTTTTTTTCTTCAAACTAACACTGGATTATCATGTTGTTGGAAGTCTGTCATTTTATTACATAGAAACGCCGTTCTGGATTGGTCGTTCTGGATGGGCAAGTGAATAAAACACCAGCATCAGTCTATTGACATCTCCTCGTAGCTCAAATGAAATACTCAACTGCTCCCTTGCTGCAGTCGAAATGTATGGACACTTCTGGCAGATCTGAAGAAATGAAATAATGGCTCCCTCGACATAGGCATTTGTGCACAAACTAACTATTACGCCGAAGCCCTGACAGGGACAAGCAGAGGGAAACATTTATATCTTTGTCCTTTCATATCATCTGTTTATTAAAGGAAATGAGACATCGGAAATATCATTCAAATTGCCGTTAAATTATTTTCTATTGATCAAGTAGGTGCCTCAAAAATCAAACATTTATTTAACAATGTTTCTATTTGTTACCAAATCAAACCTGTTTCAATTCAATGCCATTAATCTCCGTCAGGAAGATGATACAACGTAGAAAACGGAAGTTAAAACTAAAAGTTAGCTCCCCTAGGCGGAGAGTTGCCCGCCCCTAGGAGAACTCTCCCATCCCATTCCAGCAGGATTACTATATAAGCTCTGCAGCAGCCATACTCGCCCTCTATTCTCATTTTAATTACCGAGTCTTGTAGTGTTTAAGGCCGGCATGAGGGGACGGAGGGAGGGACAATCAAATTGAAACAGGTTTGATTTGGTAACAAATAGAAACATTGTTAAATAAATGTTTGATATTTGTAGCCCAAATCGTAAACCTGTTTCAATTCAATGCCACAGTACCAACATATGGAGGCGGGAACCTCGGCCTTGTGGTAACTCCCATAGCAGACTAGTAATCGCTGGAACGACACCGACATGGGTATAAATCTGAGACATTATTACTCAACAAGTTAACCCTGGTCAAAGACGCATAGGGTAATTGAAGAAATAGATACAGTTCTACTTATCTTCTGATTGTCTCCATCCATGTAGCAGTGCTCGTGGTGTGGTACACAATTCTTCCAAGATGAAGGATACCCCAGGCGCCCTCGGCAACAAGATAGGTCCCCTTGGGAGGCACTGTATGACTAGGGGGGAACCGGCCGCAATCCGTTGCATACAGGGAAATCCTTGATCCAACCGTAAGATAAGGGGGGACGGACGCAATCCCGAATCTTGGAAGGTATCAAGTCCACACCACTCTCAGACCGCAAGCTTCTTGAGGACAACTCCCATTCTTGGAGTGATGAACTTAGATGCGTTGGAATTGCCATGCTTGCTCCCTGGGCGAGCCGCGCTCTGTTCAACTCTCTGTACTTTTCATCACTACTGTTGACACTAGGCCTGGAGCGGGTGTTCTTGTGAGTTGAGGCACAGGTGACCCAGCTGAGACATCTAGAAGGAAGTCAGTTTCTGAAGAACAGAAGCAAATTTCAGTTAGGATTAACCCTATCCTAGTGTTAGGCCTTCATTGGTGATTATAGAATCCACGGCCGGTCAACTGACTTATTTCTGCCTTCTGAGATGCCTCTTATCATATAATATATGTAATAATAATAATATGACTGAGATGAGATGAGATGAGATGATACAGCAAGATGGCTGTCTTGCTGCGATGGTGACCATTTTGCCGCCCCCCCCCCCCCTTTTTCTGAAATTACTCACAACGTGCTGGGTAGCCACAGTGGCCCAAGCGTGATCACACTATTGATTGCACTGTCATATCCCTCAGACAGATATTAGTGAACGTGGAGTTAATTGTTCAGGCACAAGACAGGACAATGTCATGAAGGGGTCAGTTCTTCCATACATGCCATGACGCAGCGATGGCACGAATCACATTAGAAGAAGCAGAAGATAGTAGTGGGGCGTCAATGGTATATCTACCTTCTGCCAATTGATAAGACTATTTTATGGTCTTCAACTACGCGGCTTTTTTCAAATGTCAAGCCTTGCTGATAGGCGAAGGGACAGAATAACCGTAGCCGAGAGCCACGAACGGATCGGCACGAGTAAGATAGTGGCGGATGGCTCGAACAGGACATAGCAGAAGATCGTCCTCGAGTCCATGTACAAAGTCTGACAACGCAGGAATGGTGTACGACGTTGAGCGCACGGACCTGAACAACAGACTCATTTTGGCGATAAATTCAGGAATGGGCCGAAAAGAAATGCAGGACCGATCCGCTGTCCAGGACATAGAAGATCTTTCAAGAGCATGAAGTATAGACAGTCTGGACGCCAAAGCAAACGCCGCCACGACGGCCGTCTTATAAGACACAGTTTTTATAGACGCGGACTCTAAGGGTTCAAAAGGTGGTATAATCAGAGCACACAGAACCACACCGATATCCCATTTCGGTAACAGTTGGCGAGTACAACGCGACTGTAATGCGAAGGCGTGAATAAGAGCAGAGATATTATCGTTAAGGCTAATGTCGGAACCCAAGGTAAGACGTAAACACCCTATTCAATTCATGCCAGAGCAGATCGACAGCCTTCCATGGTGCTAATATGAAACTCCCTATCCTGGTGAAGGTGAAGGATGAAGTCAATTACGAGGGAAATAGAGTCGGGAACGATCACGTCCTCAGCACCAGGACAAATATAGGAACGTAGTGAGTAAGATCCTACATATAATAAACAACCTTAAGGTTGACGACAGAACCATAATGTCAAAGTCTAACCATTGGTGTAACGGTCAATATAGGAATAAAGTACTTGATGGAGAAAGTCGGAAAAACTGTCCCACAAGTACACCACGAAGACATTGTGTTGATCAAGCACAATCCTAAGGTAAATGGATCTCAACATAATGTTAGTGTGATAAAGTCAACATGGCTCTGTGTTAACACTGTGCTGAATTCAATTAAAGGCGACTAGTCCGTCATTCACAATCCCGCCGTCGTCCTCAGAGAATATCCATGTCCATAATCCAAAGACCTATTCCATATAACAGTATTTAACCAAATACTGCTGATTCCAATACAATTTTGATATTCTGAACTCCAGACTGGAAACAGCAAGGCCTGGACAGAACTCTCTTCGTAGAGTAAAGACGAACCTAAGTAAATCACATTGTGAAAAACCCGAGAGGAATTGATACAAGTGGAAAGTTGACGCCAAACGAACGGACTTCCCCTCCCACCGACGATCGACGATGGAGAATCAAAGGAAGTGCCGATGAATGGATATAAAATATGCAACTCGCAAATGAATGAATGACGTGACAAACGGCGTTATGGCGTACCGGAAACATCTAACC